>JACCGJ010006298.1:0-29845 GCA_013407085.1 Atriophallophorus winterbourni
GTAATCCAGGTTTCAGTCTCCGAGCTTTTACCGGAGAGAAAAGCTGGGTTCATCTTTGATGTGCATTATTTTGAGTTTTCGCGTAATAACCGTTCACTTTTTCGTACGACCAGCCGTAAAATTCATTCTAGTCTTACTGTAATAGAAAACATTCAACGATGCTGCTGACCCGCTTCCATTTATATGCCATCAGCAAACGGACCTATCGTGCCGTGATTTGGTGTTGGGAGATCGTTAATGTAGATCAGGAACAGTATTGGATTAATCCCCAAACCTTGTTGAACACAGCTAGTGACCGAGTTGATTCGACAATAGACCGCCCTAATGAACAATTATGCATCGGTTGATAAGGTAGTTTCGTATACGTGCATACAGTCGCCTAAAATACGGTTTGCATGGCTTGTTCAATTGTAAATTATAATCGAATCTATCAAACGTTTTAAAAATCAAGTGTGACATGCACAAATACAACGACCTGTTTTGCATCGCTTGTGAAATCGCTCAATCTCTTCTGTAAATTAGTCAGACTCGTAAGATTTTTGCAAAATTCGTGTTGGAGAAATCACATAAATCCTTTTTTTATTTTCAGATGTTGGATTATTTCTGCAGTTATTAGTTGCTGAAAAACGTTTGCTACAGAAGTGAGCAGGCTGTAATTTCTAACATCAAAACTGGAACCATTTTTATAAATGGGTGTAATTTATCCCAGTCTCCTTTGGTTTGTTACCACTCCCGCTTGATGCAAATGAATAAACGTCATCTGAAGGTCCAGGTAATTGCACATGACATGTTTTAAGCAGCATTAAATGTACCTCGTTTTATTCTGCATATTTCCTCACATTCAATTGTCTTAAATGGCGCGCAACCCCTATTGCAGTAATCAATATTTCGCTCAATGAATGAATGATGGATTCTTGCGCAGTTCCCGTGAATTTCGGAGTGAATAATCAAGCATAAAAGTATGCGGTCTGTTTTACAGGTTCAGTGAAATCAGTCAATTTTTAAGGCAAAACCACTATTTTTAAATTGTCTTTTTATTTAATTGAGTAAGTGTATTTCGCAAATTTTTCAAATCTTTCCGATTTTCGCTTGAATCTATGATTTAAATAAGAGTTCAGGTTCGCTGGTAAATACGAATTCGTGTTGGAATCAGAGCTATTGGGGTACGGCTTACCGACACCACAGCTAAGCATGTCCAGCATTTCATACGCGGTTGGTATCCTTGTTTGTAGAATAGTGATCTTAATCCATCGAAAGCCGTTCGTATTTTCTTACAACAAACAAATGATACTTACAGAGCAGCAGTAATTAAAGAATGTCAACGACATTTAAATAAGCGTTTCGTGGGCTGAACTAAATTTAAAAAAACCTTCAAGCTTTGGTAGATAACTGATGTTTAATTGAAGTAGTTAATTATCAATTCTAAAATGAAAATGTGTTGATAAACCATGTTAGCACGAATACGCTCTGTATACAATAGCGAAGGAAACTAAGACCTTTAGGCAATTTCTATTCCTGATATGCTACGATGAGTGTCAAGAATTCGTTCATATTAAAAACAAAACAAACATACGAAAATACTTCTCCTCGAATTGCCTGCTATCACTCAAGCAGAATGCTATATGGCGGCAAAGAATTACTCAGTGCAAGCAGAGTCTTATCTTTCGTGGCTTGGACGACGTCATTATAACGTCTATTAAGCCAGACAAGTTAAAAGTGGTTAATATGTAGTCTGAATCTTAGTGATGAAATAATAGAAAAGAATGATGAATTAAATCGTTATTTATTCGGAAGAAAACGTAAGGTTTCGCCTGGTAGCTATTTGGTCTGGTTGAATATGATACACGAAAACTGGAATTTACTTTACATTGGATTAAACAACGGTTCCCCAATGTTGCACACACTATTTGCCTGTGTTATACGATATATTCACTTGGTAATCCCAATGTTGTAACAAAAGTTGAATTTTTTGGCGAATAACAGTTATCGGAATGTGATAATTAATGCTCAAATTTAGATTGATTTGGAAATAACCGTACAAATAGCAGAAATTATTCATAAGAACCGAACCCCTCAATTTTTGGAACTCCGTGAGTGTTGCTAGTCTGAAATGACGCTTCTGCTTTACCTTAATGGTTCTATTCCAGAAAGTATTCGATTTCACCAAAACTTATTTACCGAAACATTGTTTGGGTTTTATCTCCGATTCGGTGATCGTTTCTAGGTGAAACATTATTTATAATCTAACTCGGCAGTAAGCATGAACAACGTTGCGAAATCTGTTAATCCATTGCTGTTTGTTAAAAATGTACCTGTTAACATTTATCATCTAGTCAGCCCAAATACATACAAGTACATACAAGCTCGAATGCATATAGACTACCTGATGACCATCCTGGATGACTAATATTCATGGCTATTCACAATCACCAATTCATGACACATTTAATGTACTAAGAAATATTATCTTAATTATAATGTAATTGGGTGGAAGCCGAGTGCGATTACCTCACGTCAATCGATGTGAACTTGCGATCCCTGTTCAAGCGTCTAATAAATTGTCCGCATAGGCATCAGGTCACTTGATTCAACATTATCCACGCCACTCTCTCGTTTCACCAACACTTGTCGGCTAATAACAGAGGTCAACTTGTCCAACACTAAACGGGCTCCCACACGAATTCCCAACATAAGATAATGCCAATTTGTTAAACTTGTTTATTACGCACAAGACAAAGCTTATGCAGACAAATAACGTAACCACATCATTGACTTGAAATATGTCAGTCCCGGTTGTCACTTTGATCTTATTTGTCAATCGATTCCGTGTCAACCGGTTCATTTCAAGTCCTCACCACGCAGAGCTCGTTTGACCTATCGTGGCAACTTACATATCGTCAGATAGCGGCTCAATTGGTGCATTTTTAATCAAGGATATTGTCACTCGGACAGTTCTCATTGAATACTTCTGAATCCCGGATTATTGCCTGTTTGCGATTGTCGCCGTCGGTCCTTTAGGCGTTTACTGCCTTTGTGTTGTGCCGGAGGGTGACGTTCTGCATATCATCCGAATACTAGCACTTAACGCTACTTAAAAATTCTCAAGCAACTATATGCGCCTAAATATTGCATACTACCACTTGTTTAACACTACGAAAAATCAGCAGGCGAACAAAGCACTATACCTCATATCTGGTAAAGGCCACTTACATAAGAGACCGATAGACTACCATAGTTATAGTCTTTGAAACATCAATGTATGACACTGTTATATTTAGAAACAATCAATGGCTCCAGCAGGAGCCTAATGTTTTCCACTTGAGAAGCATTAGTTTATTCAATAAATTAGGCAGCTGAACACATTAAATAATGATGAATTAAGATTTGAACCTTAACTCTAACGAGGGTTGATGCTATTAATTTATATATACATATATATATATATATATATATATATATACACTTTATATTCGATAAAATTTCGAAATCCTGTAATCATTACCAGGTGGCCTTTTCCGATTTATTCAGGCGTTCGGGCGTATCTTGTGGTTGAACCCGGCCGAGACAGTACATTCTTTTCGATACATATACATATAAATATATATATATATAGATAATATATATATATATATATATATATATGTATGATTTATGTAAATCAGGTATCTTTCTATGTAGATATATAGGGAAGAGAGAACACTTTACTTATGAGAGAGCTTCTGTCCACAATTAAAATTTTGGACACTGGGATAGTAATACCGAAGTGTTGTTACGCATTCGAACTACATCGAAAGAATTACTTGTTCACAACAACTTGTTCAACCACAATATACGCCGAGAACGCCTGAATAATTCTCAACAACGACCACCTTGTAGATGAATTACATCATTTCGAATTTTTATCGAATATTAATTGTTGCATTAATTCCAAAAACATGTTCAGGCACACAGCTGTCATTCGTGAAAATCAAAACGGGTTCTTGATTTTATGGGCCATCATTGTAGTCAATCCATGAAAGTAAATATTCTATTTCAAAATTCTGCTTCAATTTTTGTTCGGAATTAGCTGACTCGAGTGTGAGTACGAAATTTATTTCTAACGCTTTGAATTGTTTGCCGTTGTAATTTTGACGCAAATTGTATTGAATGATGTATATATGAATAATTGTTCAAGCGTTTTTTTCTTCTCATGAAAAACGAAGAATTGCTAAATCAATTATCTTAAATTGGACTCGTCGAATAGTTCAACAATTCGCTCAATTTTTTATTTTAGCTAATTATTGATTATTTACCTGAACGGTTACGTAATTTACAGTTCTTTTTAATTTCGAACCGTAATGCAGAAAAAACGATCTATTTTTACTTCGTCATATACGAGGAAATACAAAAACGTTTACATAATATTAGATGACATGGTCTTTCTGGTTTATTCGCAAAGTTCCATCACTTAAAATGATTGAGATTACAATGTTTCACAGAATATTTGAAATGTTAAATAAAATTTCGACATTTCAATCTTAATTTCTGTTTTTCATTCTAGCGTTTGGTGACCAAGTATATTGGTAGCTCACGTGGTGTGGAGTGTGTCATTAGTCTGTTTTTGGTGAGCTACGCAAGATTCATCTTTTATATTCAATTTTTAAAATTTGTTCAGTCAGTATTTTAACACCAAAACGCTTAACCAACATGTTACCATTACTTTTACCATATATATAATATACAAAGTAAATCCAATCACCAAAGGCCATTCTGTATACGAGTATACAATGGATACTATTACAAAATTCAGGCATAATCGAATACAGGTTTCATTCGGTTTTTTTGAACATTTGTGGCTCGGTCTTAGAAATAATAAAAAGTAATTTTTGATCAGTGAAGTCATTGTTTAAAAAGATTGGAGCAAGCATTCCTTTTACCTCACGTGAACGCACACATCACATGTGAGACTACAAATTATTACATTTGAGCTTGAATTACACGATTGCACAGGCTATTCCATTGCACAATATATCCGGCGCTATTTGCCCTCACCATATGGGAGAGTATTTTCATGTTACGTAAGAGCTTGTATCCCATCGATCACAATTCGTCTAATGAAGCGTGAAAACTTGATCGCATGACAAACAAGTTGAACTTGTACGCCACCGTTGGATAAGGTTGGCACGAGCAACCAGCTTAATCGCATATGCCTATAGACATGTTCACTTTAAAGTTGTATGCCACTCCTCAATTGTTTCAACCTAACTCGTAAGTGGTTTCCGGGAACTAACGTATGATTAAGGATTGCAAGGAGTGATCTTACCAGTCCACCCCTTTCATAAAAGTATTCGGAGTGATGTGATACATACAAAATATTCCATACCCAACTTTAACATATAAAACATTTATTCGGATACCATGAGTCACATTTTACACACAGCCTCTTAGAGACACTACTAATTCCCCATTCCGTTAATAGGTGTTGTCGTTATTTTTATTCTGTATGTCTGTTTCCATTGGAATGCCCTCCCCAAACTATTGTTACCGCTCTCAGCGTCGAAAAATTCATTCGAAATTTGGACTCGTATTCGTTGCATAAAGATTTGTCGACACAAGCGCATTAACTTTCGGTAAGCATTCAACTAGACTAAACGTGATATTACATGATTATGTGTTATTTATTTTTAAAGAACGAATATTTACTATGATATTGTATATGTGAAGCTATGTGGTTTTAGTCACCATAAATTCTTGAATGTAAAATGCGGATTCTGACACTACGGTCTCAACCGGATGAGTACAAACAGCACGAAACTGGTCATGGATTCAAGGTTTCAAGGATTCAAGTATTCAAATCTACACGATTTTACCCAACGTCGGATACGAAGTGACCTCCTGTTGACATTCAGAATATTGCTTAATGAAAACCATCTTCTTAAACACTTTTTCATGTCCAATGGCATTAGAACACGAAAACATTCAAAGGCTTTGAGCATTCAGCATTCTCGATTGGATATTTGTCGTATTAATTCCCGGTAAGAATTTGTTTTACTTGGAACATTTTGCCTGAAGAAATCACACGTTCGGATTCTGTTGCACTTTTCGCTTCTATAATCGATGAGTATATGACAAACCATGCGGTATTTGACTGCCCCTATTGATTTTTGTGAGATTTTATATTTTTACTGCATATACCTCGTCATCATATGGTTATTGTTAAGCTTGTTGCTTTTTCTGCCATTAAACCTTCTGAGTTCTGACTTCTGTTTAAACTGTAACCACCTCTGCAATATATACTACATCTAAATGTACTTAAGGAGATATACTGTTTACCTTTTAATTATTTACCCAATCGGTTCAAACAATTCTCACAATTTTTGTTTTCTTCATATCTAATGGATGCTATATATTTTTATTTTAGCGATATTTTGGCGGCATCTATAATCAAATGCGTCAACTCATCTGATTGCTATCATAAATGATCGATAACATTGTTTGTTGAAACCGAACTGGACAGTGGCTATGTTCATTGGAAATTTTAAGTGATTAATTATTCTGGCGGGATGAACATCTGTTCCAAGTATGCTGTTCACACAAAGCTCACCACCACATATAAAGCGATTCGATTCACTTAGTTGATAAGACCTCTCAAGCAAGTTCATTTGATTTTCCCGCATCAGACTATTTTAGCTTTGCTCAATTAAACGCCTTCAAATTTAATTTAAGTCATCACAATTTGAGTTGGAAAAATAAATCTTCATTATGTTCATGTCCGTCTTGGTCACTGTTTGCAAAATGTGAAACTCTGTCACATCAAACAAAATTAATCTCATCATTTCGAGTTGGACGAAACGTTGCATTTCTTTGAGAGTTGTAAAAAGTGGAAATTTCCTGTCGAAACATTGCACGAAAGATATCATTCAGTTGTCGAGAATCTGGTGTGACATGTTCTGTGTGCAATATGCTAAAATGTCGGCGAAATTTCGCGTGTAGACGTTCCTGTTCTTGCAACAATGTCAAGTTCAATCAGCTGACACGAGAATGGGGGGTTTAGAAGGAAAACTTGTCTCATTTCATCGTTTGCAAAAGGCGTATCGCAAAAGGTGCAGGGTGAGCAGAACTGTAAATGGATTGAGAAATAACATGACTCGGATTATCTTAACAGTTAGAGAGATACACTCAGGCCAACACTGGGTTTTCTCGCCGATCGGATTAATGTCTCAGCCACAAATAATAGAGAGAAGAAAAGGCAAAAGCTTTATTAGAAAATATTTGAAATTTCATATTAAAAATAATTGTTAATACAAAAGACACATGGTGCTCAATTACAAATTATCTACAAGTTGTTTTTTCAATTGTTCATTGACTATTTCCGTTCAAATGAGATATTTAGAGTTGATAGAAATAGAGAAACGCTGATAAAGTGATGTTCTAGATGACAATATAATATATATCAATCGATCTGTAAACTAGACTACATGTTTGATAGTAAGATTAATAATATGATATCGTTTCTATCGGGTCTGATTCTTGTTGTTGGCTTCCTTCGCTCGAAGTCAACCATCGATATACGTCACACGGGCATGATGGATTCATTCTGGATAATGTTTTGTATTACTAAACACTCCGATTAGGGAGGAATATTCTCTCGCGCAACGCTTACAGCGCTAAGCAGTACTGGGTCGATCGACGTCACTTGCAGGCTGACGGCTTGATATGCGATCAGCAGCAGAGAGCAGCATTTGCTATTCACCAGCCTGCAGGCAATGCTTTTCACGGTGCCTACAAAGTGAGTGCTCAACAGCAATTTTTGCCTAAATCCGAGTGTCAATTTCAAAACTTTTCATATCTCTTGTGCAAACTTCTTTTTACCGCAGGTGCGATCATCCTAATAGTTTAATTCTTGATTTTAACTCATCAAAGATTAAATATCCCGAAATATGACCATTTTGTAATCTGTACACATGGCCCAGCCATCCGAGGTAGGCCTGTATTAGTCGTACCGGATTATATATCACATAATAAATGTGTCTTGTGGAATGCGATATATCATAAAATGAAAATATTCAAAGTAATATTTGCGCGAGTCAAACGATGCTAGATAACGTTTCCTGTCCAAACCTATATCAAAATTTTGACTCTCACCTTGAGGGCGTCAGCCGTATCATGGGTTACAAATTAGTCCTGTGGTCAACTAGGAAACATTTCACCACATTCACTCCCGAATCTCACAAAACAAGTGCATACAAACTGGACAACCTGACAGTATCTTCGCCCACGTGCAGTATCTGACATTGCAACATTTTGCCTGGATCCGGTTTGGGTTTTCAAGCGCATGAAAAACTGAGACCCAGCCGTATGTGTAATGAGGTGTGAGCATCACATTTTACGAGCACATTTTATTTGTTTTATTTCTGCAAACCAATGAGGTTTGATCACTTAAAACGTTGTCTCTCTTAGACACGCATTGCTGAATTGCATATTTTTATTATCTAACGTTGTTTCCGATCTTTTTCTGTTTTCAGGCAGTCATCGTTTGAACTATTTTTCCGTTAACCAAAATTTCTTTGGATTTGCAAATTTTGTCGCCAGTCTTTTGATCTAATACTGTTCTCACATTATGATGCATAAGGTTTCACTAGATGTCTTTCGAGAGCATTTGAATAGCATCCTTGTCTATTGAACTTCACTCTCTTTACAAAATAACAACGTCCTAACAGTATATGCGACATAAAAAGGAATAACAATTATAAATATGGACTGAATGAAGCTAATTATTTCGAGAATTATAACTAATATATTCTAGAAACTGCCTTGAGATCATTGTTGCTGTATTTCATTTAGTCAAAGTTTTATCGTCCTAGCATAAACAGAAGTGGTGTTCTGAATTAAAATTTCAAACATCCATCCTTTTTCACACACAGTCCTGACCCACAATGAATAAAAGTCATCTTATTTTTAGACTCTAAATATACATTTATTATCTGGGCGAAATCTTACGCCAAAGAGCGACTTGCCCGTTGACAAAACTTTATTCTTCTATTCTTGTCTCGAATGACTCATTGACATGTCCATTTAAAACCTGCCAAATGTATAAATTACTTTCTGTCAATTAAAATTGCGCGACATATGACGTCGCACAGGTGTCTCGTTCCCAATCATTCTTGATCGTTTAAAGAATTTAAAATTCAGAAGTTGGCGCCTGTTACGAATTCTAATTATGTGAGGAAAACTATTATTTGTGAGAAACATGAAAAATTATGTTACAATAAGAAGAACAATTAAATTTGATATTTCGCTATTACAGTTTCTCGATCCAATTGTTGAGATGTTAAAAATTATTGTATAAATCTCATATTTTCAACACCAAAACTGGAAATGAAGACAATTTCTAGCGAGAAACGATAAGTGCTGGCAAATATATTGAAAAGGGAATCATTTTGACATTAAAATTTTTGGTGTTCAAGTTATTTTCATTGGTTTGATGCATTTATTTGGATGAAAATACGTTTATAACTATTAGAACAAAGAACGAATATATTTCTTCACTAGCAACTGACATATAGAAACGTTCGAAAATTTTGTTAATATATTGTTCTAATAACTTCTAGTTTTGTTTACGTATATAAAACTAAACGCTTTTTGACGCCCGGATCAATGATGGGATCTAAACAACTGTTTCCTAACCCCCAATTTTCGGGAGAAATAAAACAATCAACAATTAGGTTCACGGGTTTATATGTTCGATTGATGTCACCGGTTAATTAATCACAAACGGTACAGGTTATATCCAGCATTCTTCTATCTAGAAATTTTGAAGAGACGTTTAAAGTATCTGGAATGTATGAAGCAATTCTGCACCTGATTCACTGTGATTGTGCTACACCGATCTGTCTACAAAAAGGCATTTTAATTAGCAAAACAATCTGTTGAAACGAGTTGTATTAAAATGGATTAAACATGATAAAATGGGACGACCACTAAATAGTTACATAACATGTTCGGTGTGATGTGGGCATTTCTGTTTCATGCAGTGAGCCGAACAATTGAATGTTAATGGTGACAACATTAATGTACAGTTCAAGTGAAATTCAATGCATTCTCGTGATTTTTAAAAGCTGCTGAAAACCGTACTTTTTGTTGATTGTCCCTAGTGGTATATGCAACCTGGTACTCAACTAAAGTCTTTGCGAACTCGTAAAGTTCACATATCTTGAATATTTTGCAATGGTCATGACTGATTTAGAACTAATTGAATTGTAATGCGACATAAGAAGATCTTGTTGAAGATGCCTAAAGTCAATTGAGACACTTAAAATGCCAAACACAGTGTTCCTCATCAAATATAATAATTTTACCTTTATATACACCACACATAATCGTAATTGTTAAAATAATCATAGTAGGTGATGATTCATTCTAATCTAACATCTGAAAAGCTGTGTGTTATGTTCTTCGTTTATCAAATGCTTTGAGAAATTAAAGGCTGCAGAAATTTGGTACATAAGATAAACTTCCTCCCGTGAAAAATTTTGTGAAATTTTCAAAATGCAAAACCAATTGCTAGCTTTTCATTTTCCATTTGGTTGTCATTCCTTTCTGAAATGGTTAAAGAGCGGGATGCGTGTAGCACAGCTTTTTATGTACCGTCGGTTAATCTGTGCAGTAGGACTGCTCCAATTCTGTATTCCAACACATCGGCCTCTACTATCACATTTTAGTCTCTGATCATAATGCGTCAGTAGGAGAACAGCATTTCTGTCTACCCTTGTTCGTTCAAATTACCGCTGATGTTCGTTTGGTCACTTCCACTTGGCAGTCTGTGTGAGTAGAGTTCATGCATCTTGGGTACACATTTGGGATATTAATTAGCCAACCCCAAAATGGTCCATGTGGTTGTTTTATTGGAAGGCGTCGATATTATTTTTGTCAATAGTAGGTTTGGAAAAATAAAATATTGTAGGAATGTTACAGTTTATTACTCATCAGTTTCCTCAAATTATTTCATTCTGTAATGAAGCAATCAAAGTCGCAACTGAGAATAGAGTGATATACTGTTACAGAGTATCATGGACAAAGTTTGGCAAAATGAACATTTCAAAGACTAAGCTGATGCATTTGAACACTGAGTAAGATTTGACGCATGACTTTGACTGCATGTGCATTGAAGTTTGTAACCGATTCACTTAAATATGGAGCACTGTATAAAGAAATGAATATGAAACGGAAGATGTACATACACGCAACAACAAGGTGTTAATTTTGTATGCAGCGTGGTTGTTTATGTTTATGTTTAATCAACTCCATTAACAACACCGCAATACATTATCGCTGTGAAAATGGTTAGCGATTATTGCGAAGACCAAGTGGATCCAGTTGTAGATGATATTAATTGTGTATATCAGATAACACTATAAAATTGCATGCCTCGAGATGTAGATGCTAATCACACCGAAATCAATTAATCCTCAGCTCTACATTTCTAGTAAGAAACGCCGATTTTAGCTTAGTGTGCAAATGGAGACACATAAGTTTGTGCTATCCAAGTCTACCTGAAAATATTCGTTCGAGTGTACAATCATTCCGTTCCTATAGATGGATTCAATTTAATTTATCTTCCTAAAATAATCCAAAATCCACAGGCAGTGGACGAGGGTGGTGTGTGCAAGCGAGTAACTTGAATGATGCTAAACATTGGATGCGAATCAAGTCAAGCGTGAACTGTTTGTAGTAACAGAGCGATTTTAATATAATGAGCAGCTGGTCAGAGAGGAACAAGATTCCATTCAACTTTAAAAATTGCAAAATGTAGCAGAATCCCAATAACTGGAATAAAAAACAGAAGTAATGGACCTCGCCGTTTGGATTAGTGTACGTCTGAAGAAAAGCATGAAACGCGAAGCCGTGTACAACAGAGCTAGCCGCACGCTAAGTATGCATCGACGTATTTTTTGACGTTTCCCCCTGAAACATTCATCCTGCTCCTGAATATTTCTATTAACCCAGTGTTTGATTATTCACGATAACCTTGGACACCGTATCTACAAAGGACATCAAGCTGCTCGAGAAGATTTATCAGAGAGCAACTATAATGGTGGTCTGTCTACATAAGAGGATGGACTTGTGCATCTTAATTTAGATACACTGCCTCGTAGACGAGTTCCGTTGGATCTAACCCTCACTAATAAAATAGTGAACTCAAAGATGCATCCTCTATGACATCAATTTCGCCCTACATCCCATTTATATAACATGATCAGAACGAATATTTTTTTCATCATGCTGCGACAATACATGACGTTTTTTCGAACTGTCTATCTTCCTAATGCCTCAATTTATTATATATATATATAGTCCTTATACGAATGTCCGTGGTGTTGTACAGCTACGAGCTTTTTTATACCATAAATTCTTGAATCTTGAATCTTGAATCTTAAAGCAATACCACACACACTCACAAATGAACATTGAATATAACACAATGACACTGGAACTGTCATCGTGCCTTATTTTCGGGGACGTTTGTTTCTCATTGAACCTTACCGACAGACGTTGTACGATCATCTAGTGAAACGATTTTCAGGATCAAACACCCTATAACCCGGATATATAACATAATTAAGCCACTTCACGCGATATTTATTCTAACGAATATTTTTCCATCACACCGAAACAATACATGACAATCTTTTCTAAAAAAACGTCGATTCCAAAGCCTAAATATACATTTTATCCTTACAGAAATATCCTATGGTGTTGTACAGCTACAAGTTTGTACCATAATTTCTTTAATCTTTAATATCCGCGTCACGCCTGGTGGTTCCATAATCTCATAGCCAAGATACCTACAGGTAATCACAGCATCTAAGCAAACAATTGAATAATTTCATTACTATAAATCATAAACATATCTGGTAGCGCTGTTAACTTTTTCCCAATTTACTAGGAAAGTTATGATAGAATCTATTTTCGATTTCATCGTGGAAGCCAGTTGGTTTGTTGAGCAAACATTTGTAGTATGACAACTAGAATATGTTAAATCGTATGGAGGTTGTTGGCACCAAATGTTCACAATGAAAACAAATTTTCACGGAAAATATGCGTCGGGACAATACTTGTCCAGTACTTGGTTTTGACCTAACTAAATTTGGGTGTTGTCACGTGCGATTGAGCAAATAAATGAAACATTCATATCCAACGGTAGCTTACAAGTTGAAACATAGTTTAACATTTCTCGACTGTTTTATGATATGCGGACACTACTGATGGTACTGCCATTACCTTATGAGTGGTAACAGCAGGAAACCCATCGTGATCGTGTGTGATGGAAATGCGTACAAATAATAATTTTTCATCAAATGTCACATTTTAATGTATTTCCATAAACTAATATAGATGATACACAGGTGCATACTGTGTATGAAATCTGGCAGTGAAAAAATGTAAATTCTTCACCGAATCCCTTGATCTTCATATATCCCATCTGAATTGGGGATACGTCCCAAAGGAAACAACGAATTTGAATAGGGTGTGAGCTAAAATCGTTCAAACAAACAATGGAAGAAACTGAATTCCAAATCCTCCCTAAATTTCTATGTAATTTAGAAATGAATGACGAATGTGAAATATGAGATTTAAATTGAGGAAATTTATTGGGGAAATCTGATTTTCGAATTTAGTTATGTATTGCTGATGGTATAATGAAATATAAATAATGTTTGGATGGATATACATTTTAAGAATAGGTTGTTTTCTTTATATGAAATGCAATGTATATTTATTCATTACACTATATAAATAACGGCCTCTTCTTCACATCAATTTCCTGATTCCAGTGCGAGGTTATCATTTATTATCAATGATTCAACTTCTTATCAGGGTTCCACTTGCCACTTTGCATGTAACATTGAAACATAGTACTGACGACTGGATTCATATCCGGTTTTCTAAGTTTTATGGACCTCAGGTGCGTCTCGCCCCAACGGTGCTTTCCAAATATCATTCTTATATAGAGTAGCGGTTTAGATTTGACATTTCATCTACCCAACATCGTTTATTGAATAAAACTTAACATATATTTATTATCGTGTATTGTTGTTTATTAAAGTTCTCTCAATTAATTAGTTCTTAATCGGAAAGCAAATGGACAAATAACTAAACATTACTATTTTGATTCCATCGCGTGGATCCTATAATGATTTGGATACGGGCAATGAGAGAGTTTCAAATTCCATATTTTGAGGTACTTCATGGACATCAAGGTTGTCAGAAGTATTCAAGTTACCGTAAATACCCGCGTATAGGACGATACCGTGTATAGGACGCAGTAGATATTTGACACTAAAAACGATGAAAAAACTGTGTACCTATGTATAGGACGCATCTTAATTTTAGTCCTTAATTTCCATTAATTTTATAGAAACGATGAACTTTAGTAAATCACGGTGAACTCCATACAATCGCTATGATCGTCGTGTGTGCTGATTGCTGACTCAATACATTTTTGATATTATGATAAATGAATAATTTTTATAATAAACGTATCCATGGATAAGACGCACCTGGGTTTTTTGAGCAACTTATGAAGAAAAAAATGCGTCCTATACGCGGGTATTTACGGTAGTTGTTTTTAAAAAATTTTTGGATTATTCAATTATCCAACCACATTCCTGGATAATATATAGCGGTAACACTGAGAATTTTCCATCAAACCTGAGTGAATTTTCCGCATAGAGCAACATGAGTACTCTAAACTGATTTGCAAATATGTTGCAGCAAAATCTCGCTTTTTCAAATGAAATTCTCGATTCGTCGTCTCGTCTGACCGCATGTTAACTGTCCAGCTTAATCAAGTCATGCACGTAATTTGTTTTTCAAGTCGCCATCAAATGAAAAGAATTTCGAAATGTGCTTCAAAAATTAATTTTAGAAAGCAACATGTTAAATCGTTGCAAATTGTAATGGGCAGAGTTATTTTTACTTGGGTATTACTTGATTTTGATTTCACTATGACACATCCAGGGTGTAAGAGAAATCAGTTGCAACAACGTTGTAAATATGAAATCCAAGTCCAGTATTCCGAAATGAATTTTAATTTAGAATCGATTTTAAAACAGTTGAAATTATGTTTTTAATAAGCAAACATTTTTTGAATAGATATGAGCGATTCTAATCAAAAAGTACGAGAAATTTCGTTGTTATTTAGTGATGATTCAAAATTACAATAACAATGATAGTAAATGTGGAATTTGAATTAAAAATTTCAATCCAACCTAGCTCCGTAATTCTTTTGCTGACCAACGACCTTATTAAAAGCCAAGATCCAATTTTGTATCAATCTCTTCTTCATCACTTTGCTTTCACTATTGATGTAAACAATAGACTAAGCCTTCGGGTACTTGTCGGCCTACGCTACGGTCGATTTTATTCCAAACTGTGACCAAATAATCTCTTCTGGTCTAATATTCCTGTCGTACAAATGCAATCAGAAAAGACACATTTAAATTTCGTAGAAAATAATTGATTTATAAGTTGATTAATCACTACGATAATTAGATATATCTAAATTGTGAACAACTAAGCATTAATTTCCATGAATCACCTCTTTCCTAGAAACGTCTAGTTTCACTACTCATGCCTGCATAAAAACCAGAATGTGAATGAGATCGTTCAAACTAAATTTGATGTTTAATTAATGATCAAATGCAGTTTTTTTCGTAATAACTAAGTGAGTGAGTACGAAGAAAACATCTTGTTTTATAACTTTGAAATTTCATCATTTAAAAATGAAACAATAGCTCAAAAGTCGTCCGCGTGAGGAAAGTATGCTGATAGGAAGAGCATTATGTTCTGAAAAGTTGATTGGATGATGATTATCATGTAAAAGCGATCGTGAATAATAGACCAATAATTATAGTTCGAAGTATACAAGCGTCAAAATTAGATATTACATCGGCACTATCTATCCGACAAGTTTGCATATCCTATGAAATGAAGGGTTTTAAAGTACGAATGGCAATTCAACTGATGGTAAAGCTTATTCACTCACTAGCTAGTTAAGTGTTGGGACATAGCTGAAGATTCCTGCGTGTAACATAAGAATAACCATGAAAGAAATTCATAGTGTCTGAAACGCCTAATGTTTATGCATGCTTACAAATGGGTAAGATGATGTGAAAAATCTCATTTGCATGCATTTCCATCACATGATGCTCTATGCATCTGCGCAATGCACTTAAAGCGCCATCTGTTAGTATATCATATGGGCCAATGTGGTCACAGAGTCCTCTGTTCCAAAAACACATTATGCATAATGGGAAGAAATTTATGAGGAAGCGGTTAGAGCCGTTTTATTTAACGTTTCACTTCTAACAGAGAAGCTTCGTCAGACAAAGTCTCTAACCGATCGCACACAAATTTCATTCCAGCATGAATACACGATCGGTCCCAAACATTCCATTAAATCTTATTATACACGTTTTATGCAAAATTAGTTTATAAGAGTTTATATAAAAAGGGTGGAAAACATTCATACTTTGAAATTGTCTGGTGAAGCCTACAGCACCAAGGAAAATCACTTGATCCTAGATAACACCAGATTCAATGGGTTTCATCTGCAATATTTGAGGTGATATAGGTAGTCAGTTTAAAAGCTGTTACGTATTGCGAAATTTGAAGTGGTTTGATTCAAAAATGATCCAAAATAATATAAAAGCTGCTTTGTAGTGCGAGATGAATCGAAATTTTATTTATTAGAGAAATGCCCAATTGTAATAATTAGAGATGAGGAACAATCGATTTAAGCATGCACAAATTGAACAAAATTTTATGATTGAATGCCGCCGTTAAATTGGGTTCTTAGAATGTTCAAGTATAGAATCACAAAGTGATTCGTGGTCAACCGCCCGAGTCGCTTATAAGGGACCAATATATTGTGGTGCATGGGATATGAATACCACAATTTGCAACTGAAATGTGAACCGACGAATGCAATCCATGGATGCAATAGTTCCGCTAGACCGCAAATTCACACGACGAAAAGAGATAGCGGTTAAGCGCTTCTATGAGTTAGGTCAGATTTGTCTGTTGTTAAAGCCGTAAATTTTGGATTTTCGAAAGGCACGAAAGTTGGTTGATTTTGGCTTCCATCGATAGATTCCCCGCAGCGTTTCACGTGATATAACAGTTCTATCCGGCGGACAAATCCTCCCATAGCAATTACAGCGCTAAGCAGCACTAGGCCGATCATGGTCATTTGCACGGTATCGGGTTGATGTACGTTTGGCTACAGAGCTTAGTATTTGCCATTCATGAATTTACTGATGACGTTTTATACTGTGCTTTCAAAGTTAGTTGTCACAAGGAAATTCTTCCCAACACGTGAGGTCAATCTCAACAGCTTCATATTCCTT
Source organism: Atriophallophorus winterbourni (assembly GCA_013407085.1). Lineage (NCBI taxonomy): Eukaryota > Metazoa > Platyhelminthes > Trematoda > Plagiorchiida > Microphallidae > Atriophallophorus > Atriophallophorus winterbourni. The sequence continues at coordinate 17,391 of JACCGJ010006298.1, forward strand.
TTGCAAACGTCTTTGTATTGCAAGCCCGACTTCCTGAATTGAAATCTCCATAGTGTCAGGATTTTTTGGACTATGACCACGTCCATTCTGACGGTAAGATGAAACCGTCAACGAATGTCACAGTCTTATGCGAGAACCTGCTCTCTTCTAGATGCGTCATTGAAATCGCTTCTGCATTTGATACTTTGTTTTATACTCGCTGTGTTACTTGGCGGACTAAGACTATTTAATGTAGAACATGAAAATTTCAATCCGTTTCGGTTCTGGCACGGGTGATTCAGGTTACGTCCGATGTCCATACACTAATGAATTTATTGCACACGCGTCGGTGTATCATCATCTTTGTCTCTGTGTTCTGGTTGCTTCAGACACGTGTGTTCATACGGGACAAGATGGGAGTTGCTTTGCCGATTTTCTTATTAATCGTGGTGTCTAGCAGGAGGTTAACCGCAAATCTGATTGAATCATAAATAGAATACTGAGAATATTAGCTGCTCATATGTAGTACTCACACATGTTGCATTCAAACATGCTGATTTTATACTTTTAATGACGTTTCTCGATAATTTCAGGATTTGGTACGAAATAAACCTTAGAAAATGAATGCTACCACTACCAATTACATTATAACTAAAGTGTTGGCAGGTTAAACAAAAAAACCAGTATATAGTTGGTCGACTATGAAGAAAACCTAAGTAACCCCGAAGAATGATAAGCGGATTGCCAGGTCGACTAAATTCTAGTTTCGTGTTATCTCCAGTGTTTTGGTAACCACCACCTGAAGCTTAAAGACAAAAAATTATGTATAACGATGTGTACTAAATGTTTTAGTTTATGGCATTGTGCATTATGGCTTTCACGCAAGAAAAACGGAAGCTGATGCTAACCGCGGAGGGAAAAGCAGTCGCAATTTCGTGGTTGATGGTCCCATAATCAACAAATTCTAATTGGCTTTTTAAAGCTGTTTAGAGAGAGCATGTTTAATTATTCGAAAGTGGCTGTCTACCTGACTGGGTTAGAGTACAGTGTCGTATTTTGAACATATCCATTTTTCAAAAGGGATTGTAACAATTAGCATTAGACTATGATTTTGGAAGAAACTGTTTCCTTAACCGCTCACTTGGAAATATTGTTGACAGTGCCCTCTTCAAATCAAGGGTTAAAGCCTATTAGCTACTCTCTTAGTGTTCACGTACCCTGCGTGCACATAGCCTCCCATCGACTGAGTAAACTTACTGCCTACTCCTACTAAAGACGCCATAGAAATTTTCATCTCTAAATCCGATTATTTAGGTACTCATATGTAACGCGGTAATTACTTCTTCGCACTCGCTTCGTCGGGCGGTACAAAACACAAACAAAACAAAACCCTCTTTTGCCAGCGCTGCGGGAGAGATTGTTCCTCCCGCATCGGACAGTTTAGTCATTCCAAAAGCTGTTGAACATGAACACTCATGCGATTGTGATGTACATCCATGGTCGACATCGACCGAAGGAGGCCAACAACAATGCTGTGGAGTATGAGGTTATCATGTGTTTGTGAATCGCAGATAGCGAGCAACAACAAGAGCAACCTCAAATATTTGATTTTTACTCAATTAATAAATTATTATATCCTTTTCATACTTCTTCATCACGGACCTCAGAACGGGTGTTATGCAATTTACCAATAAATAAATCTGTACTAACTTTGAGGTAGAATAGACTATTTTAGTATTTCCCAATTCACAGCGCAAGAAAATTGGTTCATCATATTGACTCAGCCGCTTCAACTGATTGAATAATCATGGCTGTTGACAAGGATACGTAACTCAGGTGATTTACACGGGAATTCTAGAAATGATTTTAAACTCTGTTAACAACAAGAAACCTCTGCAATTTACTCAACGGTCACTGCAGAGAAATAATCAAATTTGGTCTTTAGTAATATGTTTTGAAATGCAATACTTTGACCTGTCTATGAAGAAGCTTGACATTTGAGCATATCGTCATGTATCGGGTGAGAAGTATCACAAAGGATTTTATTGATTAATCGATTGTCTATTGCTTTATCTACCCGACATGAATTACACGGTATATTAGTTTGGATTATGTACTAATAATGCTGCGTCATAGATCCTACGTCTAGAGTTCAAGGAACAATTTACTTAGCTAATGTCAAATACTGTAATTTATATTTTGTCTATTTTGATACTATTTTGTGCATGCCTTTCCATGTAGACTGTGTGCCATTTTAGATGATTACTTGATGTAAACAGTAAGTTTACTTGATAATCGTGTTTTGATTTTAATGAAACTCATACATTTATTGTACATTGCACATTTCATCTTTTTAACGCCCTTTACATTCTAATTGAAATAAAGTGAAACAAAATATTCATTTGCATGCTTTTCACACACCCCACGACTGGTTTCGTGCTGTTTGCACTCCTCAGGTAGGGACAGTAAGATCAAGATCCGCATGCGCTTGAAACAGTGGAGGAATGGTAAACAAGGAGCGCTTGTATGCCACTGTTGGATAAGGCTGGTACGACCAACCTGTTCAATCACGTGCCCCAACACATGTTTAATGGGGTTAAACCCATAACCATGAAACAAAATATTCATTTGCATGCTTTTCCGTCACAAAACACCCCACGACCGGTTTCGTGCTGTTTGCACTCATCAGGTAAGGACAGTAAGATCAGGATCCACATGCGCTTGAAATAAAGTGTCTTTAACTTTCCCGATTTCAGGATTTCTAACATTCGCTGTATTCACGTCCTACAAAAGTTTTCCAATTGGCGTATTCATCAAGCAGTTACAATTAGATTAGATTCCATGAGACTTAAACATTGGGATATTTGTGTACGAAATTGCATGTAAGAGCCACTGTTAATAAATTTGTTAAATAATACTGTTAATAAATTAGAAAAGCAGATTCATACCACAGTTCAAACAGTATTTTACTTTAATTAGCGATAAATTGAAAATTTTAAACAAAATTCGTCAATGTTAAACATCTCATGGGTTTGGTTTAAGATCATTATCCACTGAATTAAATAAACTCTGACTCGAGCTACTTAAGAATTTACTTAATTTTCGCAACAAACCTGAAATTTCACATTCACCAAGCTAAGAGAGTGTGAAGGCGACAAAAAAATTATCAAGGATATAATTGAAGAAAATTAAATAACAAACCAATCAATATTCATTCCTTTTACGCCATGCATTTGAAGCAGCTTTCAGACAAATTAGCTACCACAAAAACAACGGATGATGAGTTCCCCGTGAGCTCATCGAATGTCGAGAAATGGCGGAGCGATGATCTGTCCAACAATTCGATCAAATTCGGTTACAATCACGAATCAATTAAATATCAAATGGCAGTGACAATCAATGAGCGTTGAGGTTTTTCAAAGGGTAATGTTGATTGACATTGTCAGCTGAATAGAGGTAATTAATCAAACTATTCATCGCATAGACAGTGAGATACCCATGGGCATAACCCGTGTACAGAATTAATTAAGTTGTATGAGTTGTCATAATTAATGGAACTTCGTAGTGTGGTAGATGTTGATAGACCTGACTAGCACCAAGTGCAGATGTGCATCGTTTAGCAGACCTTGTATATGGATATTTTGCAGGCATAATCACATAAAACAATTTCAAAATTAAACACATTTATTATATTTCGTCCCGTTATCAATAGATTTGTACTTCTGTAACCTTTTGTCCAGTTATATGCGAGTAAGTTTGAGTGAATCCATCTATAATGGCCGGACCAAATCATTGTTGGTGCTATGATCTCTTTGTCTAGAGTACAATTACAAACACGGAGTTTGCTCCATTCGCATGGGAGAAGTAGAACTGGCTATATAATTGATCATCGGGTATATTTGCCATATTGTCTAAGAGCATATCTTCAATTTCCTCAGCTCGAACCACTATAGGGTTTATCTCCTGGATTGAGCGCTAGGTTGCCGCAGTTTTTTCGATTATTCTCTGTTCCCATTTTATACAAAGGTATAATGGGAAATTAAGTTTAAACAAATTGCTCAAAGTAGTGAAACCATTGAGATTAGAACCTCGAACTCCAAAAGAAATGCGTTCTATTAGTAGCTGTTCTAATGTGTATGTATCAGCCAACAATGATTTTAACACGCAGCTTGTGATGCGGCATTATTTATAATGAAATGACGGTCAAGTAATATCTATATAGTTCAAAGACGAACGCATGCTGAGACAGAGAGAGAGCAATTAATAAGTAAATATTATTCTCTTAGTCTTAAACTCGTTTGATAGTAAATGCATTCGTAATGTTGAAAAAACGTTAGCATGCGAATTTATTTGAAGAAGAAGAAGAAAAATGGCTTTATTCGAGTATATACGCCTCGTGAACGGGTAACTTATCAATTTTCCGGCTGGTGTCGCCCATGGATGTACATTTCGAGTAGATGAACACCCTAAATGAATATGTATTTCGTTCTGGTAGGAATCAACTAATAAGCAGCTCCCTCATGCCCCAAACTCGTTCTGGTGGTTGCGTGATTTTTATTCGGCATTAAATAACAGAACTTATCTTTCGTAAATTCTTTGTCGTGTCTTTCCAGCTACGTCGCGTTCAACTACTTTTCGTTCATCCGCTGGGCAATCTGAGAATTAGTGTCTTTAGCCAAAACATGAGGTCAGAATTTAGTGGTATGAATGGCAAAATAATTCGCTAATATCTTGTGCATTTCTTGCACAAACCATCAAAGAAGCTTGAGGTAATATTAAAAGAAAATTGAACATAAAGTATGGTGGGAATTCGTATTTATATAGGAATTAATTGCTTCTAATTTATGATGTTTAGTAGCTATTTTCAGACTACGAAATGATTTCCGCTCTGTGGTATCAGACACATTCGGTAACACGGTAATTAAATTTAAACAACATAGTCAATGGAACCTATTGCGATTATATTTTGGCGCACTCTAATTCTTTATGCATGGCGCTCATTTTAACACTTCTCTTTGTTTATTGACTTTTGATAGTTGAAAAACGAAAATTAACTACCCAAATTTAATATATCTTCATTCAAAGGCGTTAAATGGTGTTCGCACACCACTCTGATGAGCGATTTCATTTCGACCTGATCGTTACGTTCCTATTGACTCAAATTAATATATAATACGGTGGTTTCAATTAAAAATTGTTCGTAAATATATTGTTCTTGCTACTATTTTCCACCCGTGGATAACTTATTGCAATTTGTAAGTTCTAACACCATCATAGTTCATGGTTGTATGTTGGAAATACCACACTCCAAACGTAATTGCCGTAAATATTTTTATTTAGTATGTTTGTTTTGTCTGGAATTCCCTTCTTGCCCTTTTGGAAAACTCAAACAGTGTTCTATATTCAATCTCTGTGACTATATATGTATACCTAAATTTAAGCTCTATGATTATTGTAATGTTAATTGTTTTTCAGCAACTAATCATGAATATTGTTATTTGTCCGTTTTATATCAATTAGTTATCAATAAATCTAATCTCAAGATAAATGAGATAAAAATGGGTAACCTAGTTGCCGAAATGATAATAAATCATTATCGGACCACCGTAGACAAGCTTCTCCAAGGTTACATAAAAAATGCTGATATTTCACTCAAACTTTTATCGTAGACACAAAGTTGACTGGATTCACACTAGCTTTTGGAACCGTATCACCGGTATTTGCGTGACTGGGAGTTTCCTATTTTCATCTACTGATCTCTGTTAGTTCCGGTTTTGACTCACCGCACGATAGTGTGAATTCCCATCGAGGAGAAATTATGCAAATCCCAACACGCTGACCGGAATCAGCTATCACCGAGCCGCGACACTCACGTGTGAATCCGAGTGAGCGTCGGAATCTTTGATATCGTACGAGCAAGGTGACATTTGATGAAATGGTGGGAATGATCCAACAAAGAACCACATGACAAACCCCATTGCTTCTACGTGATTTTGTTTCTGGAGATATTGCGGCTCAGATGAAGGATTCGTGATTCACTAGTTTGAATCATTTTCCGGTCGTCATTCTTAAAATGTTTAGAATCACTTGTCAAGGTTTTAGGTGAAAATATTTTTTTAAAATTTCGAGGCCTTGGTTTAGGCGTATGCAGACAGCACTGCGAGATTCAACTTGTTATTGATAGAGAGCGTGAATAATAGTGTGAATGAATGATATGTTTAGAGATTATTTGAACATTCTCGATATAATTATAGACTAATATCAAAATAGAAACGTGAAATAGAAATTCAAAGTAATTCAAAGTAATTCAAAGTTTTAATGGTCCATTCAAAGTTTTAATGATCCAATTCAAAGTTTTAATGGTCCTCATTTCCGTAAGTTTTATCAGGCTTCTTAAAGGCTTACATCATTTACCTATACATAAATTACATGATTATATTAGGTTTTTTGGGTATTTAGGACCTGGTATATTAAACCCATTAGTATTCAACAAATCGTTGCACGTTTACTACAACTTCGATGTAATTTAATGAGAGATCTTCATGTAAACGTTTTATTATTCTGTCAAAAACTGCTTGTCGTAATCTCGGTTCCACGTACATGGCTAGGTGATTCGAAATTCATTTCCTTGTATGTTTTCGTGGTAGCCGAGAAAATCTACATGTAAACGGTAGAGTGGTTTGCTAACGCACATTCAGAATTATCCTACTCCGACCCCGCTGTTGTTGTGTTTTAATCTCATACCCATGTGAGCTGAAGTTAGGAATTCGACATTGGGTATGCCACACTTGCGGTACAAAAACGTTTGCGAAAAATATCAAGTCTCTTGATATTGACCTTAGGGGTTGGAAGTGAAATGCTATTGATTGCTTGTTTTGGATGCACTGTGTAAAGCGTAATTTTTAAGCCAGAAAGAGCAGATGGTGCTCTTGGATGCTGAACAAAGATCACACTGGCAGCGTGCTAATTCCGCCGATCGGTTAAGTACGGGCTAAGGCTGTGCTGGCTGTGGGATAGGTAGTTCCTCCCCAATCGGGCCTTTTAGTTTTTTCGAAACTTTACGAAGCATGAAAAAATCATGTCCTTGTGATGTCTGTTCATAGCTGACATTGACAGAAAGAGGTCAAAAACAACCTAGTTGAATAAAAGAGTTTCAACGTGTCAAATTATCGTTTCGCTAGTTGAATATCCTATCTGGCAGGTGAAGTTATGTGCGCTACGTGCTAGATCACCTGGAGATCTATAACCACTTTTCGAGACCTACATACCCCATAAGATATTTATAAAAAGTCGATTTAGCTTTTTAAACACACCTGACTAAATTTTAACTGCAGTGTCTGAGGAGTGACATTTCATGTGATGTCGTCTTTCAAATTTGATATAATCAAGAATAAGGTTTAGTTCATCTCAAAATTTTCGAATAATACCTATCGTGGGGTGTGTGTGACGGAAAAGCATGCAAATGAATATTTTGTTTAATACTTATCTCACTTTAATTTATAGCTACATTTGTAAAGAGTTTCCCTTCTTGAGTTTGACATATTGGAGCAAATAATTTTAAATATGTTATTCCTTTTAAATAGTGTATTACGGAGTTTCAAAAACGAATTAAATATTACTGCTCTAAATTTTTGGATACTGAAGTTACCTTTGCTTAGCTATGCCAAAAGATGCACGACATTTTGAGAATCAAGAATTATGGTTGAAAAAGCAATCGACTTTACAATAACCACACAGAAATAGATAGTATAAATATTATGAAGTAAGCCTCATGACTACGGTAATACAGAATAAAGTTTGGTAGTTTGTTTGAACGGACAAATTTGTGCATCCAGCAAAGTGTAAAACTGTCTGTCAATTTGCTTAAACAGTACTTGCTTATGTCGATGACACGTTTGTCATCATAAAGTGGGAAGATTTAGAATACTTCTGTAACTAATTGCATGATTATACCCAGGAATAACAGTCACAAAGGAAGGCATATCAGGCATCCTACCGTTTGTAGACACTTTGGCGCAGAAAGTAGATCGGAAGATAAAAACGTCAATCTATCAACTACCCATCGATGCAGACGCTGTCCTACGATACACGTCCGCGCATCTGAGTCAGGTCTTCAGGTCCATAGCTTTGTCCGCTTGCGATAAAATATAACACTTACGCAACGATGAGAATGAACGAAAACACGCTCATTGTGAAGCTACCCAACGCCTCTTAGACGACGGTTATACAAAACATTTTGAAAAAAGCCAATTAATGAGGGTAAAATACCCATCGGCAAAATCAGAGAAGATTTGGCGAGATACGGTTAAAGGCACATCAGAAGCAATCGCCAGAATCTTGAAACAGGCGTTCCTACGTGTGACGTGACAGAAATGCAAAACTAGCCGTTCGACCCTAGTGCACCTCGAACATGACACCTTGATCAAGGGTCACAAATAGCATGTACACAATCCAATGTAATGGTTGTCCATATATATATATATATATATATATATATATCCAAAGGTCTTCACACCAGATTCTAGAAACACCCGAATCGTGTCAAAAGGCAGCCCCGAGATGCGCGAGAATATCAATCTCTAATTCGTGATTCAGCCTTAGCGAATCTCCTTTTAGATACGGGCCATAGCGTCGATTTAGAAAACGTGGACGTGTTAAGATGCGGCTTTAAAATGTATGGCGAACGCCCAAATGCGCATGCGGTCAAAATTGCTACGCAGATCGGCTGGCGGTCAATAAGGTGGATGAGGTAGAAATCTCTACAATATGGCGCTCAGCACTTATGCGTATCCTAATGCAAGTGTCCCCATCTGGTGAAGTCAAACAGTACGAAACCGGTCGTGAGGTGTGTGTGATGGAAATGCATGCAATTAAACTTTTGTGTAAGAGGTTAATATTCATCTTAGGCCTGATATTTATTCACATTTTTTCTTTTGACAATTATTTAAACTTACACCATTAGTTATGTAATTTGACGCATGTGGACTACTGTCTCAACCGACTGTCTCACCTGTGTTATAATGATTTGCATGTACAATGTAGTAGGCAAATGAACCACTCACCCTGGTCATGCCTACGTAACGTAGTCCCCCTAAGCTTAGGTTTTTTTGCAGTAAGGTAGAAATAGAGGTGGTTGGATGGCTGCTACTTAGTCGTGTTTCCTTGTCCTGACTATCGCCCTTGATATGACAAAGCTTCTGTGTCAGAAGTGAAACGTTACCCCAAACGTGTTCTAACCGATTGCACTCAAATTTCTTTGCATTATTAATACTCGATCGGTCTCATTCATATTCCAATCAATTGGAAAATAACGAATTTTTGGAAATCCATGCTGGACAAGTGACGAAACTCCTTTCCCCTCATGACTTAGTACTGTTTTTGCAGTTCTAGAACGATAGATACTGAAGAAAGAAGAGTGGGAACACTCACCTGTTTGCAAATCGGAGTAATTTGACTAATTTTCAATCACTCTGTCATTCCCGCGGGAAGAAAATGACTGATGTACAAAAACGTCGTGTAATTGTGATGATAGGTTTTTAGTACCGTCACAGTAATCTCTCATGGTCTTATCGATTTCATGATAGTAAAATTCTTTAAGTGCTGTGCTACCTCCATCCGAGTAATCAATACGACGCTGAAATTCTGGTCATTCGTCTAAATAAGGGATGCATGCTTGTCTCACTTGCAATGAAAGCAATCCAAATCAGTAAATCACGTATGCAATGATGAAAGTCAAATTAGCAGATAATTAGACGGTTTCATTCGTTAGTATTTTTCCGTCGCCATTTTATGGAAATCAAGCGCAAGCAAATATCGATTAAATTGGCAGCAGGTATGATGCTCATCATACAAAAGACACTCAAATACCGATAAATTAGTGTGATGCGTTTATTCACTGAATTTTTGTTGATTTTGAATTGATGAAAACCAAGAAAATATCTCTCGACAAGATCATTATCATGCGAAATTTTAGAGCAGTTGTAAACTACATTGAAATGCTAAACTTGAAATATTTAAAATTGACTGACAGAAATGAATAAATGCAGGATTATGATGTGGTTGCAAACATTTTATCTCCTCGAAACGATTAGATTTATCTGCTTTCGGTATTCTCGTTATTCCATGCTTCACTGCATCAATAAATTTTTCTTAGTGAAGTCAGAAATTCGAAAAAGATTAATCATTTTAAAACGTGATTCACAATTTATACAATAGTCGGATATTGAATCAGCATTACGACAAGAACCTACTTAAGAACACGGTGCATTTCACAATTACGTTAATTCTCGATCTGTGACGGAATCGGAGGCAACTTGGGGATAATTTTTTACGTTGCGCTTTGTATTTTACAGAACTGTTGATCGATTTCTTATTTAACGTATTAATTGCCATTTATGTAATTTTTCATCCTCGGTCGCAATCACTTGTCGTGCTCAAAGATGAAATATAGATTTTATAATATACTATACGCTATTTCTAAGGACGAAATCTTATAATTGTAATTCGAAAATCAGCAGAATTTAAGGAACCATCTTTATTGTACAAACTTTCACGCTTAATGCATGTACCCGACATTATAACGCCTAAAGTCCAGTAATATATTAGCTTGAAAGCAATCCAAATTTAGTTGTTTAAATGAATAAATCAGCTAACTTTAAAAGCAAAATATTAAAGCTTATAAGCGTAAGTGAATATATGATTCTGCTATGTGCGGGATCACGTGTTCTATTTAATGATTGCTCGTGGTTCTAAAATGATTGTGAGAAGCTGCGATGAATAGCACCAGGCCAATATAAAAACGCGTGTAAAATTAGTTTTCCAAAGATTATTAATCTATTATATCGTCATCAGATTAACTTTCTGAATTTGTTTACATACTAAAGTATTCGTTTGCATGCATTTCCATCACACACCCAACGACCGGTTTCGCGCTCTATGCACTCACCCCGTTGAGAAAGTACGATCAGGATGACGTTGCCGTAAAACAGTAGAGGAATTGTAAACCAGGTTAGCACTTTTTTGCCGCTGTTGGATGACGTTGGTACGACCAAACTTTTCAACGATGTGTGCTACACATGTAGATGGATTAAACTCATGGGCTCATTTGCATGAATTTCAATCACACACACACACCACGGCCGGTTTCGTGCCGTTTGCACTCATGCGGTAGGGATAGTACGATTACGATCCGCATGCCTGGAAACAGTGGAAGAATGATAGACAAGTTGCACATGTATGTCATTGTTGGAAAACGTTTGTAAGTCCATCCATATAAATGTAGATCGGGCTTGAAACATTGATCCTCGTATACATGCATTTCCATCACACAACACACAACCGATTTTATACCATTAGCAATCATATTTTAATTGTCTTGTTAGAACAATATATGTTAGATTTTAAGGTTCAAGATTTATGATAAAAAATCAATAGGTTACAATACAATTGGTTATATGTAAGAAATTGTGACGATTCTCACTTTCAACACCCGGATTTTGTGAAGAGTGACAACATTGCCATGTATAAAATCGAGTGAGAAAATTTCGGTAGAAATAGATGTTCGGTCAATGATTTCTAGAGAAAACTTAAACGGACTGAGCCAGAGATACGACGACTGTTTATGCGGGGTTATTAGAATAATAAAATAATGGCTGAGTTTCGGAGATTGGAACTAATTTTAAATGACTGTAGAATTTAGTGTGTATTATTTTGAATAATATGCAGAACACCTACATTCGGTAATATACGTAAGAATGAAGTATCAAAATGACCGAAGGCAACAATTTCAAACCTGCTATTAATAGGGTTTGGGGAGACTTTCATAAGATGGGTTTGAGGGAAGCCAATTTCGGGAACATGAACAAATGGACCGTCGTGATCAACTTGGGAATATTTCGATGGGCTTGTCACGGATGAGTAGTCACAATCATAAACAACATATTCTTTACATAACGCTTAAATAACAATGTCCATCAGATGGAATCAATGCTAATTTACACTGTATCCGATGGAAAGAAATGGCACGTAGAGCTGTTGGGTTGGGCGACCACAGAAGATGTTGCTAGCTGTTTCAGGACTGGTCGGGCAAAAAACTACTTAAATTTGCAAGTCTGAAGAAAGATTCATAAACGTTTTATTGCGATTAGTCAAATGGTTGGCGTGTGATTACAATTGTGATGGGCGTGGGCTCGAATCTCACCCGAAGCCGAGGATATGCACTGCTGATGAGCTCAACCAAGAGTAAACTCGAGTCCAGTGGTTCTATTATGAACCGTCGTTATCAACTTTGTAAATATTTCGATGGGCTTAGCACGGATTAGTAGTCACGACATGAACGATAGGCAATTCGTCAAGGTCCGTCAAACGAGCCGCACATGGTGCGTGCAGAACTGAACCAGTTGGCACAAAATTGATTGACAAATAAGATCGAAGTGACAGTCAGAACAGACATCTCGAGGAGAGTGTTGCAATAACGA
>JACCGJ010006299.1:0-14794 GCA_013407085.1 Atriophallophorus winterbourni
AGAAGAAGAAGAAGAAGAAGAAGAAGAAAAGAACTTTATTCGTTGAAACGAATTTTCAGTTAATCAAAATAGTTTAAACACAGAATTTCAATACCAATAAGGGGGACGTCAAACTTTGATGGGAAAATTTGAGATTGCCAGTCACATTCAAAATCAAAACAGTTTCGGTTCCGTCTGCAGGCATGTATGAGTTTTCTTTCGCATTTTTCTGACCGGCGCAGCAAATTCCCCATCCTTCAAAAAATAAAAATATTGCGCAGCGTTTAAAGCGTGCGGGGCATCAAACGTCTTTTGTTTACATGTTCACGACATGTTAAAACGTTTTAAAAACAAAAGGTTCCGTATTGACTGAAAAAAATAAAAACGCACGAAAACATTAATTTTGAGCACGGCCGATTCAAAGGCCCCGCTGCTTAAATCTATCGATGGATATCTTTTTCTTTCTACTTTTATTGTCAATGATGTTTTGGATGACATTTGAGGACTTGGAAATGACTGTCGTCTGGAGGTTCCAGTGGTTCACGTACTGCGTCTAACCTGACCAACACTTGGGAGCAGATAAATACTTCTAAAGGGGTGTGCGTTGTTTTGGTCTGTTTCGCGTTGTTTTGGGTTGCATAAACTGCGTAGATGCACGAAAACGCTGTACAAAATCGCTGGGATCGATGTATGTGTTACTCTGCGAACCATGTACGAGGTCCGCTGGGAACTTCAGAGTAGTAGTGTAGACTAACTCTGCTGATAAGGATCCCAATTCCGGTTTGAACGAGGTCCGTATGATCAGTACAACCAGCGGTAGCTGTATAATCCAGTTGCTTGTGTCCAATTGATTCATCAGGGATTCCTTTAACTGTCTGTGCATCCGTTTAACCATCCCATTTGCTACTTGATTATAAGCTATCGTTTCGAAATTGATGCTACAGGCCAACGCGTGTACCGATCTATACACAAATTCAGGAGGTATTATTGGTCTTTGATATTGGCAGCGGTCCAATGATATCGATATAAACATGACTTAAGCGAGTGCAGTTGTCGTCGTATGTTCCGATTGGGCTCCGTATGTGGCGTTGGACTTTGGCATTTGACAAGGAGAGGCAGGCTCTGGCCATCTTCCGCACTTCCTTGTTCATTCCTAGCCATGCGAAGCGCTCTGCGCTCTGTGCGTGACGCGTACACCGGGGTGAGACACTGTGAATAGTGTCGAATATTACTCTCATATACGTTTCCTGAACGACTGGTCGTGTTGTACCTGTCATTGTGTCGCAGATTATGGTCTCGCTTTTTCCATCTAAGAAGAGTCATTTAATCTTCATACTGGTGTTGGACAACTGCTCGAGGAAGTTTTACTGCTTGATCCGAAGTTTAGCCAGTTCTTTAAATCAACCATAGGGCTGACATTGATGGTGTCAATGGAGTATCTTGACAAGGCGTCGACAAACTCATTCTTGAAGCAAGGGAGATAATAAATTTTCCACGAGGATTGTGATATGTAGTTCAATTGTCGTATTCCACGTGGATTTCACTTGTCAGATTCAGAAGATAGCGCGTAGGTCAATGGCTTGTGATCTGTAAGTTTAAAAATTTACGTCCTTACAACAAGTGACGGAAGTATGTAATACGCATATACACCACTAGGATTTCGCGACCGAACGTGTTATACTTTTGATATGTGGGATGTAGCTTCTTTGAGAAGAACGCAACTAGTATTATGTTGCCGTTCTTTCTCTGTTGTAGCACCCAACTGACCGCGACAGAGGATGCATCTGTTGATAATACGAGTGTGCTTTTCGGATTGACGTATGCTACTAATTCCTGCTTGATTTTCTCGAAAGCTTGTCTACCTGACTCGTCAATTCGTGACACCGTTTTGTCCAGATTCACTAGGTCTGTTTGGGGTTGACAATGTTCTGAACTTTTTGTGATGAAGCGGCGATATTAGTTGATTATGCCATTAAACCTACAGAGCTAGGTGAAAGAGTCAACCAATGGAATGATTTTAATGGCGTCGACTTTACCGCTGAGGGTTTTAATACTCTCAGAATTGACATCTTTTATGCTACAACACTATTGAGTTCACTGTAATCTTTTCATGGTCAGCGAGTATCGCTTTATTCTCGTTTGACATAAAACGAAGGAATGTCCTGTGATTCCAAGCTCAAGCACGGTTCAAAATTACGCTCTGATACATCGAGCTTTTAGAGCTAAATAGTGAGCTGCATGCAGAAACACTCTGGAGTCTCACTACCATTTCTTTCTTTTTACTTTTTATTTTTGTCATATCTGTCTAGGGGAAGGAAAACCATTATCTCAAACCTCCACTGCATTGTGGCTACATCCATTCATGGAAAAGGCTTCAGGAGTCAACCTCGAGGAAAAATCCGGAGCCGGAGTCCCGTTAGGCAGTCCGAAGTTTATTCAACTTCGTCCTGCCAGCTCCTGCGACGGCATCGTTGTCCAAACGTATCAGCCTAGCTGTTCCTTTGGTTCCAGTGGTGCCGTGGAGAGGGAGCACTTGCTGCATGGGCAACAGCTAGTTCTCCATATTGAACTGCCCTGGCGTACATCACAACGCACAAATGGAGAGGACACTGCATTCCGCTTCTACGAAAAATAACACGGAAAGCAGCAGATACCGGTTAAAAGCTATGGCTCGACTGGCGTAGAGCTGAGCGCCTGGGGCTGCTTTCGACGGTGGGAGAGACTTCCAGGTCTCATTGGACGGCTACCGCCCGCCTCAAGCTGGGCAGCCCCCAGTCAATAAGGTGCCGTCTCGCCACGGTCTGCTATCCTCATTGGGTGCATGGGGATTAGGAAGGAACCGACAAGCAGAC
This sequence comes from Atriophallophorus winterbourni, assembly GCA_013407085.1. Taxonomy (NCBI): domain Eukaryota; kingdom Metazoa; phylum Platyhelminthes; class Trematoda; order Plagiorchiida; family Microphallidae; genus Atriophallophorus; species Atriophallophorus winterbourni. Next base: position 2,832 of record JACCGJ010006299.1, read on the forward strand.
TGTATTTTTCCGCACCAGCGAATCGAAATACCAAACAACAAATGTCAGTTCTGAAACTTGGAACCTGGAACGTCCGGTCCATGCTTCCAGGATTTCACGACGACGTCTCGAATATCAGAGGCGTTAGAAAGTCCGCCGTGATTAACAACGAGCTAAAGAGGCTGAATGTCGACGTGGCTGCCCTACAAGAGACGCGCTTACCAGACACTGGTAAGCTAACAGAAAGTGATTACACATTCTTTTGGAAAGGAAGAGGTTCTGATGAGCCTCGACTGCATGGAGTTGGGTTTGCCGTGCGAAACGACATATTAAAAGCAACAGAACCGAGCAGCAGCGGGAGCGAACGGATTTGTACTCTAAATCTGAGGTGCATTACTGGTACCATTACGTTGGTCAACGTTTATGCACCGACGCTCTCTGCGACGCCTGCTGAAAAAGACGCTTTTTATCATAACCTCACAGCCGTCCTGAAAAACGTGCCACAGAAAAAACTGTGTAGTGGTATTGGGTGATTTCAATGCCAGAGTTGGTGCAGATTACGAGTCTTGGCAAAACTGTCTCGGAAGGTTCGGTGTAGGTAAAACCAATGAAAATGGGCAACGCCTTTTAGAATTGTGCACACAGTTCAATCTTTGTGTCAGTAACACTTTCTTTCAAACAAAGCCACAGCATAAAGTCTCTTGGAAACATCCTCGCTCTAAGCATTGGCATCAGCTTGATCGTATTCTTGTTAAGCGAACTAATATAGGAAGCGTGCTCCTCACCAGATCATATCAAAGCGCAGACTGCGACACTGATCATTCACTGGTCTGTGCAAAACTGAAGCTCCCCCACACGAGATTTCACCGCACCAAATGGTCTGCTAAGCCTAGGATAGACGTCACTCGCATGTGCGAACCTAACCTAACTGCGAGATTCGCAAAAGCCTTCACGGACGAGTTTAACAAGACAAACCCACTTGAATCTGCTTCAGAAAACTGGGAATTGATAAAAAGCTGCATATGCCGAGTCGCACGTTCCACTTTCGGTCCGAAGAAAGCTCGAACGAGCGACTGGTTCGAAGCAAACGCTTCTGAGATGACTGCTGTGCTGGATGAGAAACGCTCAGCATTCTTGAGGTTCAAAGGTATGCCAACAGATGAAAACTTACGTCTTCTTAGAGCAGCTAGAAATAAGGTCCAACAGACTGCAAGGCGTTGTGCAAACGACTATTGGACTGAAGTTAGCCTCAATATCCAAAAAGCTGCGGATACCGGCAATTTTCACGGTATGTATGATGGGATCAAGAAAGCCATTGGCCCAAGCAAACTTAAAACGGCTCCCATGAAGTCTTTATCTGGTAAGCCGATTGTCGACAAAACTCAACAGATGGAAAGATGGGTAGAGCACTTCTCCTCCCTCTACTCTATGGACAGTACGGTTCTACCGCATGCACTTGAAAATGTCGAACGGTTGCCGACCATTGAATATCTAGATACCCCTCCTACACTTGATGAGCTCAATAAGGCAATCGACCGCTTAGCGAATGGGAAGGCCCCTGGTGACGACGGAATTCACCTGAGCTCATCAAATGCGGTAGAGCAGCATTATTACAGCCGCATTCACCAATTTTGCTTCTTCAGTGCATGGCAAGGAGGGGTGTCCCACAGAATCGAGACACAAAGTGTCATCACACGCTATGGTAAAGAATAAGGGTGACAGGAGGCGACTGCAAACAATTATCAGAGGAATCCCCTTTTTAATGTTTGTAGACAACTTCAAGAAAAGTGTCGGGAACAGCGTATGCCATTTTACGCTGTTTTTATTGATTTAACTAAGGCATTCGACTACGTCAGCAGGGAGGGTCTCTTCAAAATGCTCGATCTGATAGGCTGACCCCCAAGCCTGCTGAGACTCGTTATTTCGTTCCACTCAGGCATGAAAGGCTCAGTCCATTTTAACGGTTGCAGTTCAGAAGCATTTGAAATTCGCCGAGGCGTCAAACAAGGGTGTGTTCTTGCTCCCACGCTGTTCGGTATTTTCTTTGCTCCGCTTCTGAAGCACGCTTTTAAGACGAGAACAGAAGGCATTTACATACGCACGCGAAGCGATGGCAAGCTTTTCAACCTGAACCGGTTGAGAGCACAAACCAAAGTACGGGATGTGATAATCCGTGACCTGTTGTTTGCCGACGACGCAGCCTTTATTGCTCACTCCCAAGAGAACCTACAGTCGCTAATGGACTGTTTTGCGTCGGCATGCAAAGACTTTGGTCTAACAATCAGCATGAGCAAGACCAAAGTCCTTGGTCAAGGGACTGTATCGCTTCCAATAATCACTGTTGGAAACTGTCAGCTTGAACCAGTACATCATTTCACATATCTTGGTTCAACCATTGCCGGATAACCTCCTAGCTAGACATGAGATCAGTTTAAGCGGATTGGCAGAGCAGCTGTCATTTTGTCCCGATTGAACTCTCGTGTTTGGGGTAACCGAAAGCTGACTGTAAAGACAAAGATGATGGTATACAGCGCGTGCGTACTAAATGCGTTACTATACGGCAGTGAAACCTGGACCACCCACGCAAGACACGAACGGAAGCTGAATGCTTTCCATCTACGAAGCATCCGTCGTATCTTGAACATATCGTGCATGGACAGAGTGACTAACGCTGAAGTGTTTTCAAAATCTGGTCTACAGAGCATGTTCACCCTATTACGTCAGCGCCACCTGCGGTGGCTCGGTCATGTCTATAGAATGGAAAATGGTCGTATTCCGAAAGATCTACTCTACGGTGAGTTGCAATTAGGAAGTCGACCATTGGGCAGACCGCACTTGCGGTACAAAGATGTTTGCAAAAGAGATATGAAACTCTTGACATTGACCCCGCAAGCTGGGAAGAACTTGCTCTTGACCGCTCACTTTGGAGGCATTGTGTAAAGCGTCGACTTCAAGCCGGTGAGGAGCAAATACAGCTCCTGACTGCTGAACGCAGATCACGCCGCCGGCGTGCAACTGATGCAATACAACAGAGTTCTGACTATCGTTGCAAGCGCTGCGGGAGAGATTGTTCCTCCCGAATCGGACTGTTTAGTCATTCAAAAAGTTGCAAAACATGAAATTAATGCGATGTGATGTACATCCATGGTCGACATCGACCGACGGAGGCCAACACACACACAGATACATCGAGCTTTTAGAGCTAAATAACGTGGGTTGTTAACAGTTTGATGACTAAGGATCAGAATTTTGTGTTTGATGTTATATACAACAAAGTTTGATTGTGAGCAAAGTTTTAAACATTTTAAGAAATTCTGTCATGATCTCTTTAAATACTGGTTGACATGGATAAATACTTCAATGGTTTAGATGGGCAAATCACAGAAAATACACAGTGAATTAATCCCTTATTACTTGTCAATATGTTTACGCTCAGTCTTCTTGACTGGAAGATCAAAATGATAGAGAATTTATATACCCAGAATTTATACCTCGTCATCAAAAAATCCACCGAAACCACGATTTATAGATCTAATTCGGCAGAAATAATTATATGAACAAAAATAAAGATTTTCGTACCGGTAAACTAATCTTATCTTAATGGCGATATTTTTACATTTCATGCTGGTAGGTGGGTGATTAATTTTGTGGACATTTAGGTAATGTCGAGTAGATGACTGTGAGAAGGCGGGCGGGCGACGAAACGAGTACGAGGATTGAAATCAATTCCTTATGTGGAGAGAGTTCAACGCCTCAACCTCATGTCGCTCAGTATTAGGCGTGTGCGCTACGACCTGCTGCTAACTCGTCGCATATTACTGGGAGCTTTTGGTGACGAGCTGCGCGAGTTTTTCCCTCTCGCGACGGACTCAAGAACCCGTGGCCATGCTCTAAAGCTTCAAAAACGAAGGACACTACGCCTACCACAGGTATTCACGCTCTCAACAAGAATTGTTAACTTGTGGAATGCGCTTCCGGTAGAGGTTATCTCAGCGAGCTCTGAAAACCAATTCAAGCAACTTTTGGATAAGGTGTTGCCTGTAATCACGGCGAAGCTGAACAACACTGGACAGGATTTCTTCAACTGAGGTTCTCCTGGACTACGTTGCTGATATAAAGAGATGCGGCTTACAAGGGCTTGATCCCCTGTCGTCTATCAAGAAGAAGAAGAAGAAGAGAAATGCCAGGCAGAGCTGTTGTGACTTCTTCCAGACCTAACGTTTTCCTTGCTTTGAAGAAATTAATTCAAATGTGCAATGTAACGCGCAATGCAGGGCTTCCGCATGGAATCTACGGGGATAGTAAAAAACATGTATTCCGTTGATGGGAATAACAATCTCGAGAACTGCTACGTGATCGTGCTATGTTCTGTACTTTTAGTGATACGATGTGAAATATCTACTTCAACTTTGCGAAAATTCTTTGCATCGGTGCAATGCGATCATAAAGAGTCATGTGGTTAATTTGTGATAATACAGTACGCGATTTTCATGGGCTTCGTCTGCAATGCGGACTTATTAATGAAACCTGATTGTAAACCAAAATCTACTATCATGATGTTTTTGGAATGTTTCAAAAATATTCCAAAGATTTACAGATGCTGCACTGCATCGAATATGGACTTATCTCAGTCCCCACATGAAACTACATTTCAAATTTCAAATGAGGATTTTTCCTTAAATTTGCTAATAAATGGATTTAGCATAAAGTCAAAAAGGCGTTCGAATGTCAGGTCACGGATACGCATAATTTTGTCATCCGAAAGCGTTTGAGTACTTGATCATGAATCACTATGTGATTCTGTTTTTGAACACTGTTGTTCGTTGCACGAAGCCTGTGTAACAGTGCCATTCAAGTATAACTTTGTTTACCACTTATCCACTTTTTCAAGGCACACTGAACCTAATCTTACTCTCTCTACCTGATGACGGCAAACAGCCAGAACCCGGTATTAGTATGTAGGTGCATGGGATGTGAGCAACACATTACTTTGGTCATCCATAAGCGCCTTCAGTGCTTGACCAGGAATCACTATGATATACTGTTTTTGAACACCGTCGTTCGTTGTAAGAACCCTATGTACCAGTGGTATTCAAGTATATCTTTGTTTACCACTTATCCACTGTTTCAAGGCTCACTGATCCTAATCTTTCTGTCTCTACCTGTTGACGGCAAAATGCTAGAAACCAGTACATGTTTATAATTGCAAGTGATGTGAGCAACACATTACTTTAGTCGTGTTGGTAATTTGCGATTAAACATTACACGATTTTCATGGACTTCGTCTGCAATGTGGACTCGATTGTAAGCAAAAATCTGCTACCATGCTGTTATTGGAATGTTGCAAATTTTTCCAAAGAGTTACCGGTGCTCATTGCATCGACTGTGCGATTTAGCTTATTCCCCACATGAAACTACATTTCAAAATTCAAATAAGGATTTATCTTCAGATTCCCAAATAATTGGGTTTAGCACAAGGTCAAAACGGCGTTCTAATGCCACGTAACTTAAACGCATACGCAATGCGACGTCTTCCGTCAGACTCTGCTTTTATTACGAAGTACGTGAAATGAGGGCAGTTTTATTGCATCGTACGGTTTTTAACATGGTGGTTATAGATCAGTTCAGCAACCACCTGAGCGACTAACGGTGGAAACATGCAAACAACACAATTGTACTGAGAACGTTGATTTTTCACACAGTCATATTCAAACAATGCTTCGATTTGGGTGAACATTAACCGAGGTTCGTTCATACAAAAATTAGGGAAAGCTAAATTGTGTTATAGCTTTTGTAGACATCTCCTCAGACGGTGTATCAACAAATTCCGAATTATGATCCATTTATTAAATAAAAAATATGACAGCATAACCAAAGTAAATAGTAGTACAGTGGAACCCACCTACAACGAACTCGCTTACAACGAATTCCCGCTTTGAACGAACACACCATGATTTCCCAAATAAATTCCTTCTTTGTAAGCCTATTTAAAACATTCGTACAACGAATCTGATCGTTAAGAATCTCGCCTATTACGAACACTGTACACGTTCCCGACAGCTATGTTTGTTCAATAAAGTTCATGCGTACAACGAACTCGCTTTGTCTTGCCTTTAAGAGTGGCCTGCAGTGCGCTAAGAATAGAACTGTCACAGCTTGGCGAGACACGGCAGCCTGGCCTACAGTGTGCTAACTGACTCGCACGCACGCACAAGAAAATCACGTGAATTCTCTGTGATTGGTAATCACAGACTCATGACAAATTGCAATCACTCAGTCAGACACTTCATTCCCTGCTTACAGTTACACGATGGCTGACAGACAACGAAAATGAGAGCAGTTTAGCCTAGAGAATAAAAGGGAAATTTTAGCTGAAGTGGAGAATGGCCAAATAACAAAATCTGAAATTGCTAAATAATATGGCAGAGCAAAATCAACGCGGTCCACCTTCCTGCAGCAGAAGAAGCAACTCTCTGAAACATTCATGCCATTCGTTTTACAATAAATTTACTATTATTAACATGAACTTGGAATTAATGTTGTGATCTGTGTGCTGTGGCATCATCTATTCATCAAATGGATTACACGTATGCAGAAACACAAAGGTAAGACATTCTTCACTACTTTATTGTTTACACGTGTACAGAAAAAGCGGCGCCAAAATCACGTCTGAAAATGCGTTTTACTTACAACGAACTCCGCTTTTAACTAACATTTTACTCTCTCCCCAGCGATTCGTTGTACCCGGGTTCCACTGTAATTAGCGATGGAGGCTGCAATGAGTTTGAAATGTCAATGCAACGGAAGTGCCTAGTGAACATTCTCTAGGACATTACGGGAGGAATAAACCAAATAACAGGCTAGGAACCCTTGGGTTATCAGGTTCATAATAGTCGTAGGTACACCAAATTTATTACATAGCTTTCAGTAGTTAATAGAATCTGTGGAATTGATTGGTATTGATTTCGGCAACATAAAGTGTTTTGGTTTGCGTGTTGTTATAGTACATGGATGTGATTCATCTAAGAGCCCATTCGAAATCCATCGAAAGTAAGAGACTTAGTACTTTCAATTAATTCCAGGGTAAATAAAATTACCAAGCATCAGCATGCTTTGTGCCGCAGCCGAAAATTAGGAAACTGAAATTCTATAAAAGCGTTTTCATCCTTCAATGTTCAAGGGTTACGAATAATGCAGCTTACAACCAGATGCGTCTGCTGAGTTATATGAAGAAGAAATCTTGGTATTTAAAAAAGAGACATTTTTCTTCCACTGATTATCAATATCTATGAGGTGATATGTCAGCCAACTTGGATAGCAAGAGTTCGTTGCCTCTAATGACACTTAATCAGTCATCTGTGACAGCTAGATTGAGAAAAACAGCATTTTGTCATCAATACAAATTTTTTCATGTTATCTGTATATCTGCGGTGAAATTTCACTTAGTTTTCCAATACCAGAGGCTTCCGTGTAGAACACAAAATCACAACTATAAATGGATTGATTCCATGAGGTTTGAGCTATTTTCGCGTGTTATTTTCGGGTTAAGCTCTTGAGAAAACTTCATATTTTAAGCAAAATTTTTCTGCCAGACTGGGGACCATCCATTTTTACCTAAGCATTTAGTCAAACTCTCGCTGCTAGGCTAACATGCTTCTTTCAATGTGTGCAACGTAACATTCGGAGCCTAGCACCGAAACATGTTTAATTAGGATGGTATGATAAATAAAAAATGAACCCAATCCGTCAGAAAGCTATTATATATACACATAAATTACCCCCCCCCATAATAGCAGTATCGTGCTGATGGTTAGTTAGGCTTGTTGCACACTAGATAACAAATTAATATTCCACATGTAGTTACTCACGCTTCACTTACCCACAAATCGAAAAAATTCATTATTTCAAAACGGATAAATGTTTGAAACTTTTTATTGGTTTTCATGTTAAGGAAATCGGGATCCGATATAGGGAGTATTTTTGACTTTGATTATTTTTGTCTCAAACGCACAAATTACATTTGCTCATATTGAAAAGTTATTGCTACACAATCGGCATCCATTCTTATACGATACACAACTTTTCAAAATTGATTATTGCTTACGTTTATAACTTATGTTGAATGTAGCCAACACTGAATGAAGTTAAACCAGTAATATACTACACAGAATTTGCAGGCAAATCATAAACATACCAGAATTTATCAACGAATGTGGTACAATAATCATCATGGCGCAAAGAGTGGGGAAAACCTAAAGTTAATACTATGGAGTTTTCATCTTTGTATATTTTATTTTATTTATCGTACATATTTCTTTATTAATCTTGTTATAATGCATGCATGTAAATATATACACAATTTCAATACATAATTCGCGTCGCTCACGTTTTGAGACAAGCCAATCGTTTGTGATTCGAATGTCATGTTACGTTGAGAGATGTGTTCCGATTTATTGGGTTCAGTGATCAAACGGCGTGCGTTGGTAGTGGTAGTATCTTCGTTGAATCAACTGCTAACAGTGACATACAAGTATACCGTTGTTAACCACTATACCTTACTGTCTCCAACTGATGACGACAAACATTCAGAAACCGTTTGTGATATGTAAATAATGGGGATGTGAGCACCGCAATATATTGGTCTTCTATGAGCTCCTTCAGCGCTTGATTAAAAATCACTTTGTAATTCTGTGTTTGAACATCGAGGTTCTTTTTAAGAACATTATTCAACAGTGACATACAAGTATACCTTTTTTAATCGTTTGTGATTGCTTAAGTTACGTTGAGAAGTCTGTTCCGATTTATTGGGTAGAATGATTAGAAAGCATACGCGGTTAGTGGTGAAATCTCCGTTGAATCAACCGCTACACTACGTGAGGTCACTCTAGGTTCACGAGTGGATGCTGCTGAAAATCTGGTCTTTAATCAAAACATTTCGTGTACCGCTCCAACACAAACCACACCCCTCACCGTTTCACAGCCACTTGAAGATTCTGTCCCTGAGGTCAACGCTAATCTCGTTGACTCACGAGTCAAACAACACAAAAGAAAGCCGATTGGATAAACACGTTTATTACGCACAAGACAAATAACGAAATGCGCCTCCGAGTAAAGTGTTGATCAATCCTCGGCGCTTACATACCACAAGCCTTGTAACAGTGGAAGAGTGGTAAATAAAATTAGACACTGAAGCAACTGTTTGATAGTGTTCTTACAAAGAATCACGATGTTTAAACACATAATTAGCAACAGCAAGTAACCACATTACTGAGCTGAATGTTTCTGTCCCGGTTGTCTCCGATTATGTGCCAACCAATACGAGCCCTTAACATGCAAGGCTCATTTGACCGAATATGGCGAGTGACATATCGTTCGATTGCGGTTGATGTTGTCCATCTTCAAATACTTCCAAAGATTCACTCGAACGGTTTTAATACTATCCTTCTGGAACCAGAATGATTACATGTTCGCAATGTCATCGTAGGAGTTTTTGGCACTACCTGCTTTTTATTGTACCAGAGGGTAGTGTTCTGAAGCTCGTGATTATAACCAATCGCTAATACACTTGGCGCCATCATATACATTCAACGAACTTTGTGTCGATTCCGCTTATTTGGCACTGGTTAGAGATTGTCTCGTCGAAATTCATGCTGTGTAAGTTAGTAGGTTTCAAACATCATAATTTTCATACAAGTATAACCTTGTTTAACATAACACACACTTGTGCTGACTACAGCGTGAACGTTTGAGAACGTACGTGATGCCTAACCACTTATTACAAATTTGCAGATAACTGATTCCGCTCATTTCTTCTTTTTTCGGTAAATCACATTGCTCGATTCACATCGGACGAGTAATATTTCTGAAGAGGAACGAACTGAGAACAAACATTGTTAGTGGTGGTTCTATTATTATCCTACATAGACGATTACACCTTGTTTGACACTAAATCATACGGTTTACCAGTACAAAATGGGGAACCCGTTTGAAAATAACTTCGGTTCATCTAATAACTGGTGGACATGTTAATATTTTTACTTGAATTCTCCGGTTTTATCATCAAATCGTATTTGGTGAATTTTTTACAATCATGCATTATAGAGTTTATTTTTCCCAAGTACGTAAAGTTGTTTAAAACATTATTAAAAATACGGTAATTAAAGTTTATTAAGGTTAACAAAGTAATACTTGAATGCCGCTGTTGCATACGGTTCGTACAATGAATCACTATGTGATTCTGTGTTTGAACATCGCGGTTCGTTGTACGAACCCCATGCAACAGTGGCATTCAAGTATAACTTTGTTTACCACTTATCCACTGTTTCAAGGCTCACTGAACCTAATCTTACTGTCTCCACCTGATGATGGCAAACAGCCAGAAACCGGTAGTGGAGTGTAATTTCGGGGATGTGAGCAACACATCAGTTTGTTAAGGTTTAGTTGTTATTCTATATATCGGTTATCACTTATATTCATATAGTTTCATTAATTTATGATCAAGTAATTCAGCGACGAGGCTTTAATCAACTCCAACGTTAAGCTTCCACCTTTCGGTCTCATGAAACCAAGAGTGTGGTTTGTTTGGGTCGAAGCTCAATTCGCGATTTATCGTGTCGTATCGCAATGCAAACCTTCGGACAGAATTGGCAACGGAAGTTATCGACGTTCGGGACCCAAAGCCAACCGAAAATCCCTACGGCGAACTCAAAGAAGCCATCTTGCTTTGCTTCGGTACGTCTAATTCAACCCGCATTCACCAACTCCTCCATGAGACAGAGTTAGGGAACTGGAAGCCCTCACAAATTTTGAGACAATTGAGATAATTGGCTGACCGTAGCGTCATCACTGGTGCATTTCTGAAAAAAACTCATGGATGAAGTGACTTCCGGCTATCGTCAAAGATATTATCTCTGTTAGGGATGCCAACACCTCGCTCTTGAAATCCAGCACTCCCTGAGGACAATGGCCTATAGTGCTTTCCGAATAACGCGAACGCGTAGAAACCCACCATTGCTACCATGCAAACATTTTTGGTATATCGTATCACATGCCTGGAAGAAATGCTTGAGCGTCTTAGTTCGACTATCCAGAGCGTCTACGAGACTCCTAAATCCCTAATCAAGCAAACCTAAACGCTGTCAAGATATATAACATTCAAGTTACTCAAGTGGTAAACACAGAGGATTCAAAAAGCACAGTTACAGGTAAGTATCCCTTACCTAATACCAAGGAATCCTCGCTGAGCGCCAAACAAATCACAAACAACTGCGCAGCAACACGATAACCGTTAACCGAATTTCGATCGGTACGCCCTAAGAAGTTCGTCAAGACAACAGAGGCGATCACAGCGTGTGAAGCAGTCAAAACCAGCCTAAGTACGCTTATATCGCTGTCCCACTTCTCAACGGACAGCAGAGTCAAACAAGCGCTGTCGGAGCCGTACTACGATTTGCCAATACAAAATGATAGTTTGTTGTTTGCTGACGATATAAAAGTATGGAGGCCAAACGATTTGAATGCTTTGTACAACTGGTCATCCGAAAATAAACTGCCATTGAATATGCGAAAGTCCAAGATCATTCAGCTCGGCGACAAAATCCTGAAGTAAACCTTGGAAGAAAAGGACCTGGGTGTCTAGATTCGCTGTAGTTTGAACGATGGTCTACAATCCGAAGACGTTTACAAAAGCGCGTCTGGCCTGCTCGGTATATTACGGCGAATATATTTGGACGTTTTTACCCGGGGTGTTTTCCTCTCATGATGAACACATATATACACCCGGTTCTAGACTATGCTGCACAAGCCTGGACACCATGGCTCCAAAAAGACATTTTACTTCTGGATCGCATATATCAGAGAGCTTCTAAGCTCGAAAATACGCAATTCGCCGAGTGACTCAGACGACTGGAGCTGAGGACACTTGCAAAAAGGAGAATGCAAACAAAATACTTACGGCTGTTTCCCACCACCTGGACATATTATTC
>JACCGJ010006301.1:0-14251 GCA_013407085.1 Atriophallophorus winterbourni
GAGCAACACATTACTTTGGCTATAAAGCTATAATCATGAATACAACTCACTGTTCGCTAAACATATCACACTCTAGACAAACATAAATCGAAACATTGTTTATTTGGTTAAATGCCAATTTCAATGAGCATCATAAACAACATCACAACAATCGTTTCAACTAAATTACATCTGCATAGTTTGTAGTTGTCTGACAACGTTACCGTTGATTTCAATCACAATACAATTGTTTTCACCACGATTCCTCTATAATAAGCTTTGTGGTTCACAGTGATTCGTTGATTGAACACCGTTTTTAGATCAATTCTTTTCACTTTGTGAGTAGTCACATCCCAAAATGTTTTTTCACTTAATAAAGTAAAATTAGAGGGTGGACAACATCTAAAACTACTGTTAGCCTTCACACAGGTTGTCCGTCCGGTTATTTTGATTGGTTGAATTCTTATTGGTTGCATTAGCCAAAACTACTGTCCGCCTTCACACAGATTATTTTGATTGGTTGAATTCCTATTGTTGCACTCCTCCGTGTCGCCTTCACACGAGATCCAGTGTTTATAAATATGTCAGCCCCCGACGTTTCGTGGGCGGAGCGTCAAGCGAAAAAGGATAAAAACTACGACTGGAGGCTGGATAACGACCGGAAAAGCATTTTCGTACACGGCGTTCCGGAACTAAACGACCTAGAGGATAACAAAAATGCAACTCACGACTGCGAACAATGGCGATTCATCCAGCAACAAATCAAAGTTAATTCCACGTTGACTACCGGCGTGAAGCGCATACCCTTGTCTGCAAATTATAAAGGAGATGGTCCCCGTATACTTAAAGTCACGTTCCAATCTGAGGCAATGGTATCAGATGCTCTGCAAAGTTGGTATCAATTCAGAAAATTTGCACCTTCTGAAATTCGTCTTCGTTCAGCTATCGACAGACAAAACTTTAAAAAACCGCGCGAAACAGCACCCCCTTCCTTCCCGACCCTACCCGTTCACCCTATCATTTGTCCAACAGCAAAAAACGTCTTCCAGCCGATCCATACAGGATCGGCCCAGTAGGAATTCATACAACCGACGCTTCTTATATATCACGAGAAGGTTTGCAATGCTTGTACACCAACGTTCAGGGTCTACTCAGCAAGTTATCTGAGCTTCGAATGCAGCACGCTGTTAGAAGTTTCGATTTAATTGCTCTGACCGAAACGTGGTTATCTTCTGCCGTACCTGACGCCGAAATTGCTCTTCCCGGTATGTGGATTCTGAGAAATGATCGCCCTACAAAAGGTGGCGGGGTTGTCCTTTACTACAAATCTTCGCTTAGATGTGATTTACTAGGTGATGCCCGTCTGCATTCCGTAGACTCGCTGTGGTGTCGTATGCAGCTCAAAAACAATGACTCTGCTCTCGTTGCCGTTATCTATCGTCCGCCAAATGCTCTGCTAACCTCCGATCAAGAACTGATGTTATCCATACGTCTCGCCTTATCATTGCAGCATACCCACGCGCTACTAATGGGTGACTTCAACATCACCGAGCTTGCCGCCGCATCCGAACGCAGTACTTTTGCAACATGCATTGAGAACCTAATGGTAAGCCATCCATTATATAATCACGTACACGAACCAACCCGGTTTCAAGGTAATGATACACCCTCTCGACTCGATCTTATACTAACAAATGAAGAATTAATGATCGAGGAAGTGACGTACGGATCTCCTCTTGGAAAAAGCGACCACGTAGTTTTGAATTTCAATTTCGTTTGCTACGCTGACTATCCCGTTGACGAGATTGTACCTCTTCGGACCGTCACCGACTACAAAGCTTTCCAAGATACTGTAGCTGCAAATAACTTCGATTTTTTGCACATTGGTGCATCTACCGACACCTGGTCCGAGTTCGTCACTAGATGGCAATTACTGCAAGCTCATTGTTCATTTTCCGTGCCGACTAGACCTAAAGGATCTAAGTCATACATCCGCAGCAGAACCAGAAAGTGGATACACCGCAGGAACGAGGCCTGGCAAAACTTTAGAGTAAGTCGAGCTCACTCCGATTGGGACCAATACCGCATGCTTCGAAATCATTGCACAGCATTACTGCGTCACGACAAGTTATCTAGCCAAACTAAGCTCACTGCTAAATTTTTAGATAATAAAAAGTTACTCTACCAGTTTATCAACAACAAACAGAAAGTTCGCACTGGTATCCCTTCGCTTACCACCAAGCACGGCAACACGACTACCACAAAGGAAGCTGCAAATGCTTTGAAGGAACATTATATGCCAATATTTCAAGGATCTTCGGTGTCTCCTCATATCTCTCTTCCTCCTTTTTCATCCTCTTTTTTTATTTCAAGTGTTGATTTTACCCCTTCGGCCGTCCGAAACAAAATTTTGCAACTGCGCACCAGCTCGTCCCCGGGAATCGACGGCATTACACCGAAAGCATTGAAGGCGGTTGCCGATCAGCTTTCTGAACCTCTAGCTCACTACTTCCAGCGTTTATTGGATGCCTCCGAAGTCCCAGATGGCTGGAAAGACGGAATCATCACCCCACTTTTTAAAAGTGGCAATCGCAGTGACCCAGCAAATTATCGCCCGGTCAGGTTGCTTCCTGTCCTCTCGAAGGTGATGGAATCGATTATCGCCGATCACATTATGACTGTGATGGAGCGCTCGAATGTACTCACAGCGGGGCAGCATGGTTTTAGGCGGGGTCGATCATGCACTTCTAACTTACTATTCGCCAAGGACCATTGGACCAAAGCCGCTGATGAAGGGTATGGTGTAGACGTCATATATTTAGACTTCTCCAAGGCGTTCGACAGAGTTGATCATGCGATACTCCTTGAGAAATTACGAGCAATTGGAATAGGACCTCCGCTGTTAACATGGATGGCAGCATTTCTTGGTCCCAGATCTCTGCGTGTACGAGTCAGGGATGAGCTCTCCGAACCTTTCCCAGTTTACTGCGGCGTACCCCAAGGATCCGTTCTTGGTCCGCGTTTGTTTTTGTTGTTTATCAACGATATTACAAAATATGTTACATCTCCACTCCTTCTATTTGCCGATGATATAAAATTATGGCGCGTCATCCGCTCACCCACGGACAACAGAGATCTACAGTCGGACCTCACCTCATTACAGCGCTGGGCCGCTTGTAATAATCTCCCGTTCAACACCGACAAATGTCGCGTACTATTGGTGCGTCGGCGAGGAGATCCCGTGTACTCTCTAGGTGGAACTCGCTTACAGTTCTGCAAGCAGGAGAAAGACCTCGGTGTGTTGACGCAAAACGATCTGGGTTGTTCTGCTCAGTGCGCCCAGGCATCCACCGTGGCGAACCGGAATATTGGACTTCTCAGAAGAGCGTTCGGTTCGTTTGACCCCCGGCTTTTCAAGCACCTATTGAATGCGTATGTTCGACCACACTTGGAATATGCAGCTTCCGTCTGGAATCCATGGTTAAAGCGCGATCAACACATCATGGAGCAGCCCAAACGACGAGCTACGAAGTTAGTCAAGGGTTTGCGTTACACGAGCTACGAAGCTCGACTCCAAGTGCTTAATCTCTTCTCCACCAAGTACCGTCGCATTCGCGGCGATATGATTTTGACTTACCGCATTTTGACGGAAGATGGACACCCGTGCAGCGGGATGCTGTCGTTGGCCCCACCTTCCGGGAATTGCGGACACCACCTCAAGTTATCCCATCAGTACAGCCGACTTGAATGCCGAAGCAATTTTTTCGCGCTTCGGGTCCCTCGCACCTGGAACTCCCTACCCCCATCAGTTATTTCCGCCCCCTCTCTTAGCATTTTTAAGGAGCGCCTTGATCTCCACTTTTTCAATATACTGCGCAATTTTTAACTTCATTCGTATTTGTACTCATTGATACTGCACCCTTCTTTTCTTTCCAGCGTATATTCGCGTTCACATTCCTTCGAAACTGCCCAAACTTCCACGGACCCATATTTTGAACATTGTCGTGTGGTTACCCTACAAGCTTTTGGCTTGAACCCCAACCTTTTAACTGTCCAAGAACGCACCCATTATCCCCGTCCATAACTATCACTTTTAATTTCGACCCATTATGTACAATATCCTGTGGTTATTTTTAAGCTTGCAGCTATTTTTACCACAATAAACTATTGACTATTGACTATCAACAGGTGCATTCAAAAGGGGTTTAGATGCCTTGTGGCTTGGGCTTTTTCCAGACTTTTTCGCGTGAATATACAGGTTGTCTGTCATCAGAATTGTCCATTTTTGTTCATTTTTAAATTATATGGTCTTGACCACGATTTAAAAAAACAAAAAATCCTGTTATATAATGCCTCGTTTTAAATGTCATGTTTTAAATGCACGCACCAATTTTCGATAGCTAACCTCTCACCGGCTTGGTGAAGAGAAACCCTTTCCGTTTTTCTCAGTCGAAGCTACAAATTCTGGGACCAAAGGACGGCTTGGAAAACACCGGACATACCTTCGCATACGACGAGGATACCAGAGAAAAATGAACCAACTTTGGCAGTGGTGCGCGCTCCTTTAAAGCTTTCCACAGACGGAAATTCTGGACGCTCGATTGGCTTATCCCTTGGCGGCGCGATCGTCGAGGATATCCAAATCACAATAAGAAAAAAACGCTTTGGCAGTGGTGGTTGCTTCTCTGCAGCTTTCCACCGAAAGAAATTCTGGACGCTCGATTGGCTCGTTAGCCACATACTGTCCTGTGCAAACTGAACTGAACTGAACCGAAGACGCGTGGTCAAACTAGGAATTCCATCCCTAGTCAGCGCACATGGCCTCACATCGACCGCCTTGGAAGCTGCAACTGTGCTGTCGCAACAATACGCTCCTATTTTTAACCCTACATATCCCGCGAAACTTACCCACTTTTCTTTTCCCTCGCGCGACATGCAAGAGATGCCGGAAATAAAGTTCACCCCTGAGGCAGTTCATCAGAAGATTCTGTGTCTGCGACTGTACTCCTCGCCAGGACTCAACGGCATCCATCCCAAAATCCTGAAAGTAGCCGCAGCACATATATCTCCTTTTCTGGCGACTTACTTTCAACGTTGTTTGGACTCGGCTACCATTCCACAAGCCTGGAAGGAAGGTGTTGTAAGCCCTATATTTAAAGGCGGCAGCCGGTCTGATCCTGCAAATTATCGCCCCATCGTGCTGTTATCAGTGATTTCTAAAGTCATGGAGAGCATTGTCTCTGACCGCATTGTCTCACATTTCGAAACGAATCGGATTTTAATCAAACAGCAACACAGTTTTCGGGCCAAACGTTCGTGCACCTCTAATTTGCTTCTCGCACGAGATGAATGGACGAAATCCGTCGACGAAGGCACTGGTGTCGATGCTATATTTTTGGATTTCTCCAAGGCATTCGACCGTGTGCATCACGACATCCTTCTCCATAAACTCGCTTCCTACGGCATTGGATCATCGCTCGTATCATGGATGAAATACTTCCTATGCGATCGCTCTCTCTGTGTTCGTGTGCGCGACTGCTACTCAGCTCCCTTTCCAATCAAGTGTGGTTTGCCGCAAGGTTCTGTTCTTGGTCCAAGACTTTTCATTATCTTCATCAACGATATCGGACAAGACATTGAATCCCCGTTCCTCCTCTTTGCTGATGATGTCAAACTTTGGCGCTCTCTTAAATCGTCTGATGATTCCCGTGTCTTACAAGACGACTTAGATCGCTTACATTGTTGGTCCTAACGAAACTATCTTCCATTCAACGCATCCAAGTGCAGCGTTCTCCCCATCCGTCACTCAGCTTGTTTTACCTACCGTTTGGGGCAAACAACACTTCAACGCGTTCGACAAGAAAAGGATCTTGGACTTATCATTCAGCAAGACCTTGGTTGCACAGAACAATGCGAACGCGCAGCAGCTGCAGCCAACCGCAACACCGGCCTACTTCGCCGCGCCCTCGGCAAGTTCGAACGGTTTCTCTTCCCGACTCTGTTGAACATTTACATCCGGCCACACTTGGAATACGCAGTGCAGGCTTGGCGGCCGTGGCTATGCAAGGACATGTCACTCCTCGAGAACGCCCAACGGCGTGCGACAAAGCTCGTCTGCGGTATGCGCCACTTGCCATACGAGGAGAGATTACGCCGTTTAAACACATACTCCGTTATGTACCGTCTTCTCCGTGGAGACATGATACTTACATACCGGATACTGAGCAACCCCTCCCATCCATGCAGCTCCCTGCTCGTCCCATCCATCAGCACAAATCTCCGAGGACATGGACTTAAATTGCTACATCAGCAAAGCCGACTTGAATGTCGCCGCAGGTTTTTCTCGGTGCGAGTCTGCAGTCCATGGAATGCTCTTCCATGCAAGCTTTTTGAATCCACTTCTTTCGGTTCTTTCAAAGGTCTCCTCGATTCACACCTCCATGAAATCTCCTACTCCCAAGACACTAATACCCCCTCGTGGCAACGGTAAGTTCTCTTTCTGTGCCATTTGCATTTTCGTCACTACCCCTCTAACACTTCTCCAGTTTCATTGCTCTTCCAGATCCCAGTATCGGAAGTCCAAGCGCACGCAGTCTCAGCTGACCCTGTTCCGGAGAATGTGGTGGGTAGCGGTGTCCCGGGTTGACGCCCTACCTGTCCAAATGCCACAAAAATCCACTGATGGTGCAGGCTAACGCGAATGTGGCCCGCTATAAGGCCTTGGAAACTCGAACATTTTACTATTCTTTTCTTTTCGACCCACCGCACAATCCACCCTGCGGTTTGTACAAGCTCCCCGCTTTTTATACCGTAATAAACTATTGATCTATTGATCTATTATAACTGATACTGATTATAAGTCGGTGAAGAAACTATTAGAATAGCTGCTGCTCAGAAAATGAAGAATCTCGTCGTTACTCTCACAGGAGATTTTAAGTGGTCTACTCAATGTGCCGAAGCAGCAAACAAGGTTCGCAGAGAATTGTTCAGACTGCATTGTCATGCCGAAAACTTATCTTCATTCCCCTATACGAGGTAGTTGCGCGACCTCATTTAGAATATTGTGTTCAATCATGGGCACCGTACTTAAATAAAGATATCGCATGTCTCAAAAGAGTCCAGCGCCTTGTGACTAGAATGGTTGAGGGTCAAACAGGTAAAATCTATGAGGCAAGACTCAAGGCCCTCTATCTGTTCTCACTGAAGAGACGACGGCTGCCAGGCGACCTGATAGAAGCCTTCAAGATTCTAACGGGCCTCACGGGCGATAACATTACTGAATCTTGCCCCTAAAACAGCTAAAAGTGTAATTCAGTGAAACTTCTTAAGAGTAGACCCAGGCTGCTTGTACGTGAGCAAATTTTAAGCAACCATGTGGTCAACCACTGGAATAACCTCCCAGATGGTATAATAAACCTCCCTAGCGTGCCAAGCTTTAAGGGAGAATTAAACGTTACATGGTCTACCCTATTTCCAAACATCGTCTAATAAAACAACTAAAAAAACAACAACAAGAACATTTATTTGTATTGTTCAACGCATTTATTGCATTGTTTCCTTAGTCGATGGTGAAGAAACTACAACGTGTACTCATTGGAAATTCTGGGTTGCTCAAACCGCATACCGTCCAAAGGAAATATGGGGGGTTGATTAGCTTTTAACCACCTTTATCTCTGTGCAACTTGAAGTGAAGCTAACTCCATGTAAGAGTCAGAGGCTTGTAACCTTCCTCAAGGCTCCGTTCTTAGACCGCGACTTTTTCTTATTTTCATAAACGACATCAACCAATTAATATAATTTCCATTTCTTTTATTTGCTGATGATATCAAAATTTGGAGATCACAATCATCACAAGATGACCAGCAAGCCTTACAGACGTACATAGATGCGTTATTCAAGTAATCTCAAGAAAATAATCTTCCATTTAATGCATCGAAATGCCATGTTACACCTCTGCGGCACTCCTGCGCGCATACTTATATTCTCGGGGACAAGCAGCTCCAATCGGTCAGCTGCAAAAAAACCTGGGTGTTTTGACGCCTTTTATTTTGAGATATTCTGCTCAAACACGTCATGCAGGCACTATAGCTAATCGAAATGCTGGCCTGTTTCGGCCGGTTTTCAACTCGTTTGATATTACAATCTACTCTCGTTTGCTCGAAACAAATGTTCAACCGCATCTAGAGTATACAGTTCAGGCATGGTCGCTTCGACATCGTAGGGATATTCTTCTTCTAGAATCACCCCAACGTAGAGCCTCGAAGCTTGTCAAGGGTCTAAAATTCCTATGCTATGAGGATCAACTGCGTACCTGCAACTTATTCTCAGTGCACTCATCATCATCGTCATCATGAAGCACAAGTCTGGAGCCAGACAAAGTTCCAAGCAATATGAAGAAGGAAAAGCAGATAAGCAAGCGCGTGGAAAAGGGAAAGCAGTGCACTACCGTACAGTAAGAGGAGATCTCATTATAGCTTACCGAATCCTGACTGCACCACTTCATCCTTGCAAATCAATATTGTCGTCTCACTCAAATCAAAACCGCGGTCAACGTCTCAAAATTGCACATCAGAGAGTAGACTGGATTACCGCCGTTACTTTTTCTTCCTTCGAATTTGCAATCTCTGGAATTCTCTTCCTACTGAACTCGTAGACACGTAATCTTTTCCTGTCTTCGTGCAGCATATCGACACGCCTACATTTTCTCAACTTCTAGTCATGATTATAATTTTGTTCCTTCCTTTTTCTATATCACAAATTTTCCGGGCTTCACCGGAGGACGTGGTGGGTCGTAGTGCGCTAGCGCGTGTTCTTCCTATCCAAAAGCCACAGAGGTCTAGTGATCGTGTAGTCCATACGCGATTCAGGCTCGCTATAACGCCTTCTAACAAATCATATCCGGCCCACTGTATAAAACATCATGAGGTTATCTTCAATCTTGTGCATTTTCTGCTGCAATAAACTATTGCTCGTTTAGTTCAGTTTGCGCAGGACGGATTGTGAACGATAGGTTGCCTTTCAAAACAACCGGCAAGCTTTTGTCAAATGCATCTTTGAACTGCTGTTCCGTGGTTGCAGCAAATACTGTTCCCGTAAGGGCGTTCCATATTTTCACTATCCTGGTGCACGGATGTGCAATCGTACACTACTTTGTGCTGTATGGTTAACACCGTGCTAAATTGAATGGCCAGAGGTAGTGAGCTGCATGCTAAAACAGGCTGGAGTCTCACTACCATTTCCTGTTTTTTCCTCATATCTGTCTAGGCCTGGGCAACCTGACAGTATCTCAGCCCAAGTGCAGTCTCTGACTGTGCTGCACTTTACCTGGATCAGGCTTTTGCCTTCATACATCATCATCATGAAGCACAAGTCTGGAGCCAGACAAAGTTCCAAGCAATATGAAGAAGGAAAAGCAGATAAGCAAGCGCGTGCAAAAGGGAAAGCAGGCAAGCGGAATATGCAAAAGCAAATGCGCAAAAAGTAGCTTGTTTTTTGTAGTTTCACTGCATGCGATTTTGTGTTTTTTGTTTTGTTTTTGATTTTTTTGTTTGTATATAAAATAATACCGGATAAAAAATTATGACACATAATAAAATACACTGCCGCCACTGACTTCGGTTTGCAGCTATATTTCGTAAGGTTTCCAGCCAACAATTAAGTGGAGCGTTTGCACCCGACCGAGGTAGCCGAATACGCCCAACTGAGCCTAGCGTTACGGTGAGTTTCTTCATCCCAACGCGCCACGTCATGCACTGGCCACCCGATCGTTTCTCCGAGATTCTGCCAGGCTCTGCGAATAAGGCGCGGTTCGGTAAACGGTAGGTAGGCATTATGAAAACATGTCCCAACCATCACAAGCAAGCAAGCATCATCATTTCTCTCTGTCCGTGGCCACCTGGTCCTAACACACGCTTGCAGACATCTATATTTGTGCAGTACTTTGTGCTGTGCGGCTAACATCGTGCTAAATTGATTGGCTATCGGTAGTGAGCTGCATGCTGAAACAGGCTGGAGTCTCACTACCATTTCTATTTTCTTTCTCATATCTGTCTAGGCCTGGGCAACCTGACAGTATCTTAGCCCACGTGCAGTCTGACTGTACGGCACTTTGCCTGGATCAGGCTTGTGCGTTCATTCATTCATTCATGTTTGTAACACGTTGCTACCACCAAATGCGAGCAGTCCTACGCAGGCGGACACCTTTCGCTCGGATAGACCAGGTTCCGCAGCCATAAAGCAGTGTAGCACGCACTACTGCGTTGTACACTCGGCCTTTAGTATGGAGTGAAACATCGCCATAAGTGCCGAAGGTTAGCAAACGAAATTTTAGAAAAGAAGCTATGGGTTCGGGATAACTTAAAATTTGAATAGGTTTGGGTCGGTTGCTCATGGCAGTAGCTGCTAAACTTCAGCATCATCAGGTAGCAAGTACTGAATGCTTAGCTGCCTTACAAGCACGACATGGTTCCAAAGGTTGTCATAGCCGGGGGTGGCAGTGGGGATAAGCTCCCACTGTTTATAAAATGCTCCCAAATGGCGCGCGTCTCAACTAGCCTCTGACAACCAAGTTCAGCTTCTGGCCTGCACGAGTGGCTCCCCGAGCCCGGCGGAACTGCTTCTCCTAACAGGAGAAGGGGCGAGGGCGAGTGACGGGCGCCTAAAAACCAATTTGCTTCGGGCAGATGTAGCTCGTTAGCCTGGGAGGGCATTTCATCTAAGGGAAGAAAAACCCTGATTTTAAACCTCCGCTGCCTTGCGGGATACCAGATCGCGGGAAAGGCCTGTAACCTGGAACAGTCTGGTAGACGGTTAGTTGGTGCACACCACCTCTTTCTGGCAACTCCCTGCTGCCTTGCGGGTCGCACTTGGTTGTGCAAAGGCTAGAGAAGCTGACTCGAACAAACGCCGGGTGGTGCTGAAGACGCCGCTTTGTACCCAAATTCCCAAGAATCGTCATTGAAGCCGACTCATTCTCCAGGAGGAGATAGTCGTACACAAGCACAAGCAAGCACGACATGCTTTTACTTCAATGCTTTCATCGTCTATCCACTTGACAACATACAAGACATTTCAGGATGCTCATTGCAAGACAGCCACAAATCATGTTTTTTAGACATACTCAAACATAACTAGCCAGTGCGATATCAGCTCGCGGGGATACCATCCCTGAAGATGGTTTGCGCCTACTTTATAAGGTCACTAGTAAAGGTTTCCCGCTAGATGCTGAAAAGTAGATATAAAGTAGGTGTTTAGGGTATAGGCGGAATATTGGAGAGTAAGGCCAGTGGTAACTTGTTTCCGCTTACACACCCCGTGTTGTGCAGCAGTTATTTCGTCTTTATTTTTTCTCTAGCGACTGCTGATAGAATTAACTTTTGATGTTCTCTTTACTTTTTTAGCCAAGTCATCCATAAATTTCCTTTCGGGTTTTATCCTCCGGTTTTCGAACTTGATTACTCATGTCTGAGACCACACCCCGTCTGTGTACCCTATCCGACTTCGACATTGGTCGACAATTGGGTCGAGGGAAATTCGGCACTGTTTTCTTGGCGAAAACACGACAGCATGGCTTCTTCTGCGCGGTCAAGGTAAACTTCCAATCCCGCAGTGACGAACAATTTAGGTGATTTTCAAGAAACAAGTGATCCGGAATAAAATTGAACACCAGCTACGTCGTGAAATTGAGATCATGTGTCATTTGCAACACCCCAACATTCTGCAAATGTATTCCTATTTCCACGACAAGAAACGCATCTACTTGGTCCTGGAATTGGCCTACTACGGTCAACTGTACAACGAACTTCGTCGATTGCATCGCTTCAATGATACGCGGTCTGCCACGGTAAGTTGATCACCGTTCTGATCGAGTTTCCGTCGCCCAGTATATTTACCAGTTGTGTGACGCGCTGATCTACTGTCACCGGATGAAGGTGATCCATCGAGACATCAAACCGGAGAATTTGTTGATTGGATTTCATCACGAGTTGAAGCTCTCTGATTTTGGTTGGTCTGTCCACGCGCCTTCGCTAAGGTAAGTGTGAACCCGCCGATGTTATTTGTCCGTCGATTCACTGCAGCATGATCTTGGTGATTTTCGGGTTCTCGTCGTCAAAATTAACCTTTCCTACAACGTACTACGTACGATGTTCAAACACAGAATCACATAATGATTGCACGTATGTGCAATCGTACAGTACTTATGTGCTGTGCGTCTAACACTGTGCTAAATTCATTAACCAAGGGTAGTGAGCTGCATGCCGAAGCACGCTGGAGTCTCACTACCATCTTTATTCTCTATTTCTCATATCTGTCTAGGCCTGGGGAACCTGACAGTAATATCGCCCACGTGCAGTCTCTGACTGTGCGGCACTTTGCCTGGATCAGGCTTGTGCTTTCATACCATACCATAATGATTGCTAGTGAAGCACTCAAGAATGACCATGTTTATGTGTTGCTCTCATGTTCAGCACATACACACCAAAACCAGTTTCTGGCTGTTTTCCATCATCTGGTGGAGACAGTAAAATTAACGTGTACTGAGCCTTTTAACAGTTGTAAGAACCATATCGTTAAAGCCTAACTTTGTGTGCCACTGTTTCAAGGCTCACTGAACCTAATCCTAGTATCTGCGCCTGATGACGGCAAATCGAAAGAAACCGGTTATGGTGTGTGAATGCGGCGGATGTGAGCAGAACAATACTTTGGTTAACCTTTCCTAATTCAAGTTTTTGGTAAAATCACTCAAAGGTCGTTGATTGTTGCTGTCTTTAGAGCCTACAATATGCTTTCACCCGTTGAGAGGTGATTCCCAGAGGATTTTATTACATATTTACTATTACTATATTTGCACAATCTGATACAGATATAGTGCCGTTCAACATAAACAATGAGATGTACAAAGCGAGAAGGGGGGTACAAAGCGTTGTCATCGGCATCGTTGAACGTAGGCATGATACTACCCGGTTGCCTACACCGAAGTAGAGGAGATTTCGTTTAGGGGGTCCCACCCCGAGCCTTTACCCACAAGGCAGTGGAGCGAGAGAGGTTCGCACCTATCGGTGGCCGGTGACCGACGAAGCGGTTCATACGCCCTTTTCTGGGAATTTTCAGTTCGGAGCCCGATAACCCCGTTGATAGGTTGGAGACTTCAGTTTTTGCCTGTGCACCATACAATGTCCTTGGATAGGACAAGGGGCAGTGACTTTTGGAGCGGCGAGTCACATCCGCCGCGTCGTGATGTCATCATTGGATTTTTATGGCTTTTTATAGGGAGAACGCTTGTCAGGCGAAAACCCACCACACCCTCAGACACCACCGCCGAACCTTTCGCTGAGCTCGGAGAACCGAGCCCACCCAGCTGGCACCACGTGGAGGTATTTCGGCAAGCCAGCCATTTATTACGTAGGGAAGAATCATGCATTCGATCCTGTTATGAAATTTTCCGAAACGAATGTGTAATCGTGTAGTACTAACGTCACGCCCACGCGACAGTACGCTAATGTAATTATTTAGTGCAGCTGAGCACTCCATAGCCTCGTCGCTCTTAGTGCGTGTTGCTGTTGTTTTCCAGACCTGGTGATTCGAGTTACAGTCTATCTGAGTTATCGAAACTGTTTCGGTTCTTCAGAATACCAGTGGCGTAAGATGTCTTGGTAAGGTTTAACAACGGTTTCCAGTAGCAACGAATCAAAGCTTCAAAAAGTACGTTATTGGTGTCCCCCGGTTCGGTAGTCTACTGTTGACTCAAGTTAATAGTATACTGCATTTAGTGGTTCCTGTAAAAGTTCAATTGGGGATTGAAGCTATTCATACAAAGCCTACTTAAATTCATCATCATCATCATTATCACGGGCTGCATTTCATCGGTAGCACATACAACCACGACAAAATTAAATAGTAAAAGACTGGGAACGGTGAGACTTAGACGATTATGGAAGCTACAATAGAGTAAGCACAAACAATTTTGGATGGTAATGCTTCGAAAAGCATGTTGCAGTGTTTTTAAAATTCAATACGATCGTATCAAAGTAGTGTGTTGCTCATACACCCCTGGACTTACACACCACAGTGTTAAACAGTGACATCGAGGTCTAACTTTGTTATACGTATCATTTTTGCAACGGACTTGAATGTATCAACTATCGGGAATCTTTTGGAAATTCCGAATAAGCGGGTGCGCTATCGATTTATAGGATAGCCTACGAGACATTCGATCTCAAGTATATATATTTTTTTTTTTTTACACAATCATTTAAAAATGACAAAGTGCCAC
>JACCGJ010006307.1:0-13331 GCA_013407085.1 Atriophallophorus winterbourni
CATTGTTAAAAAAACGGATTAATTAGCCTTCAACTACGCTTGAAGTGATATCTTCGGTGCACCGTTTTTAAAGTGGCCATGGAGCTTTTTGTTAACTCGACGAATATTCGGCTGCATGTTCAAGAAACAGGGAAATCACAGCTTTTCCGAATTGAAGTTTACCAAGTTCGGATTCATCCTACACGCAGAATATTTTAGTTTTAAACACAGCATCACACTCCCACCTGTTATCTCGTTATATGCTGACTACTGTCTCATGTAAATAGGTAAATCTTCACTAATTGTAGTACAACAAGCAGTTTATCTCCACTTTTCTGGTTATCGTGTGCCAAACATAAACTCGGTTTAATTCTTGCTTTGCGATTCTAAGATCATTTGATTTTTCGTGATGATTCTACTTTCTGTGGTTCATGGATAGTTATGAATTGAAAGAAGCTTATAATCTATGAGTTAGCAAATGACATTTACTATTTATATTTCCGAAATCGTCCTTCCCTGTTTTTGAAAGCTCGATGAGTTCGCCTAATATATTATCCCTTTCACATTCCCTGTGTAATTACGGTGATATGAACACCACAATATATTGTCAGTTTATGAGCACATTTAAGCATTGACATTACCTATTTGTGATTCTGTATTTGAACATCGTGGTTCTTCGCAAGACTTCCATATAATATTAGAATTGCATTAATGATTATTTTAAACACGGGAATAAAATTAATCGTGCATGCAACTTGTGCTTTTTCTACCGTTTCCAGACACGCGGATCTTAGTAGTACTACACCTATCTGATGAGTGTCAATATCACGGAATCGGTCGTAATGTCTAAGCGAGAAAAATGCATGCAAATATAGATTCTTAATTACATATGATGTTCCGGAAGTTAGCTAAAGCAACCATCCAGTTTTTGTAATCATCACAACCAGCTGCACATACCTGATGTGGTATAGTTATTGAGCGTCCGTTCGTTGATATAGGCATCAGCGAAGCAGCCTTTCATTAATGCTGTATACAATTCTAATGGCAGGTTTATTGTCGTCATGTGCTTCACGATAACGTCAGCTACTACGTAAGACTTCATAATTTTGAATCAAAATGGTTGTCTTCGAAAAATGCGTAAACAAATCCAGTTGTCGCGTAAAAAGATTTAATCATTCATATTTTTCGGACTATTGTAACCTAGTACTTGTTTATATCAGAGTGATATTTATAAGATGTCGAAGGTATTCTCAAAAGCGTTATATGTGGCCCATTCCTGTCTACCTTGATTATACTTTATTCGATTGATTTGCCGTTTATTTTCACTTCCAGGACCGGGTGGTTCGTGCAAGACAAGACTAATAATCAACGGCATCCTTATTTGAAATATAATTTCTTGCAGCAGTTGGTGTTTCGCTAATAATGTTGAGAATATTTGTGTTTATTTATAGTTCTTTGCATCAATGTTCATAGACAATTTTCCTGACATTTTTATACTCGTTTTTCGCGAACAATTTATTTCCTCAATTCAGATAGTTTTAAATCAAGTTGGCTCAAATCAGGACTTATTACTCAGTAATTTGTATGGCAGGAAAAGCATGACCTTTAACAAAAACCATTGAATGACGAAGCATATGAATTAAAAACATATCACGTTCCCCGAGTCAATGGAGAAAGTCACATAGCGGCATGTTTTAGTATACTTTCTGTTGCAATGTTCTCTCGAATTGAGATAACATAACACTCGAACCGCAGGCTTGAAATATTTTGCAGAGGACGAATGATATTTTTGTTGGTACCTCATTTCAGGCTCTAATATTCGTGCATGGATTGAATGTTGTAAAAAGATTATAGTTGAATGCCATTGTTAATCAGCTTGGCACAGTCAACCTATGGATGAAACCTCCACACAATGGATCTTAGTCAACCGATTAAATCAATGAAAATATCCATTTTTAAGACTCACTGACATTCAAAACGTTCATTACACTGACATTGATGAAGCATAATACAACAGAACCACGCCACTCCACTCGTTTCACATAGACCTGTCCATTGTGCTCCGATTCATCACAGTGGTCCAACGTTTTAACGTTATTCATATTCGCCCACGTATCCGACAAAACACGAAATAAGTCGATTTATCAAACACGTGACAAAGTATCCCTCATTCGTCTTATGTAAACAAATCACAAAACCCCAACTTTTTACAAAATCTATTGTGTGCCACCGGTTCACTTGAACCCCGTTGATGTGTTGTGCTTGTTTGACCGAATTTGACCAATTGCAACGCACGTTTTCATACTCCTCATGTCCTACTATGTTGTCTGCCCAACCGTTGGCGTACAATACTTACAAAACACAAATTTCTGCAGAATGGCGACTGTCGTTGTTCAACAGTCGAAGATTTCGGTTATCGCGTTGCATCCATCGGTGCCGTTCTGCAGAAAATACGAAACTTCGTTATTAGCGCTAGACGCTAATGTTCTTAAGACCTCCACGGTAATTCCACTGCGACCGTAATGTTGTCCATACGTGTACCCACTTTTAATTATGATGACCATACTCCATTAAACTTTTATTCAAAATGCGCCCTCATATCATCTTCCTGACCTCATTGAAACATATGCAGGTATCTGCATATTTGTTATATCGATGTTCATTTCTATAAACGTTAATCCGATGTAAACAATTTCTATCATAGTGGCCAAGAATAATCTAGAGTAATCATCAATACAATATGTACAATTTCAGAGATTTAATAATTGTGGTTGATAAAATCTGTTAAGTAGAGATAAACCGCATGTACATTACAAAGATATTCATGTGTGGTCTGTTTGATGCGATTCGTTTTATCTTCCATGAGTTTTCGGGGACAATTGATTTCTCATAAAACCTTTACTTTATTTCCGGTGCCTGTAGTTATTTTTTCGTATTCTGATCGCCGGGAAGGGGGTCATTCGAACTTTCGAACGAATTTTCACTCATGTACGTAACTTGGGATCTATTCGATACTGTTTTCGACATTGAATAGTGACCCCAGCAATCGCGGTATTTTTCTCAATATGTTGGAGTCAATGTACCAGCGTCGTCTACAAGCCAGGATTTTGCGCACATACTACTCTCATATTAAAACTTTAGATCACGCCACGTCAAATGTGCAAATATGCCGTTGAACGCGAGCGCTAGGAGAGAGGACTTTATTGATTCTTATTGAGAATCAAGGAATTCCCCAATATGGAGTTACGCGCAAAATCCCAGGTATTTCAGAACCAACGAAGATTTGTCAACAAAAGCGGTACTATATTGAGGCAATCAAAATAACTGAAAAACATACCTCAAATATTGGGTTAACCGGGTTAGATCCGGGTCAATGTCAAAAACAGTATCGAGCACGTATCACGTTACGCACACGAGTCCAAACCAAAATTAGCGCGGTCAAAATGGAGTCAATTATTCAAGGTGAAAGAGTAAAACAAAATAGAGGGAACAAGCGAAAACAACGATATTTTGGAATACAAATACACATAAAAATTAAAGTGTAGGTGGGAAGGTAAAAAGAATCAACACCGCCCCCCAAAGCCACCTCGGCTTTCTAACAACTATCACTCTCCATCACCTTCCAATAACCACACACGGCGTATATCTCTTTTAAGCTCCCCGTCTGCGGTGCGTAACAAAACTTCCCGTACATGACCGTCAGCACCGAGTAGAGTCTCAGACACGATCGCTTTCTTCCAAGAACCGCGCGACGCACTTTCGTTTTGGTAAAGGACATAGTCGCCAACAGCAAATTCTCTTCGCAGACGCATCCATTTATGCCTCACTTGTAACAATGGTAAATACTCTATCAACCAACGACGCCAAAACGCGTTTGCAAGTACTTGGGCTTGTCGCCAGCGCTTCGTATACCGATCCCTGAGGTTTAGGCAGTCATCTAACACACTGCCGTGTTCACGGCCCAGTAACAGGTGATTTGGGGTCAACGCAATTGGTTGGTCCGGATCATCATACAACGGTACAATCGGCCGATTGTTCAGTATTCGTTCCACTTCGCTCAAAAAGGTCATTAAGGATTCGTCTGTTAAGACTTGTTCCCGTGAAACTGCACTCAAAATACGGCGTACGGATCTGATCTGCCGCTCCCAAATTCCTCCGCGGTGACTACTATAGGGAGGGTTAAATTTCCACTCGATCCCTTTGTTCAACAGACTCTTGTGAACTTTGGTATCGTCAAGTTCATTTGAAAAACGTCTCAGTTCATGCTCTGCCCCAACGAAATTGCTGCCTCTGTCACTGAACATATACTTAGGGGGCCACGTCGATTAATTAAACGGGATAACGCCATCAGAAATGAATCAATTGATAAGGAATACGTAACTTCTAAATGAACTGCACGTGTTTTCAGACAGGTAAAAATGCATCCATATCGTTTTCTGTTAACACGCCCTTCTCGTACCAAAAACGGACCGAAAATGTCAACTCCAGTTGCCTCAAAGGCATAGCCAGGTGTCAATCGGCATTCCGGTAAATCTGCCATAATTTGTTCAGACGGTTTTGCGGATCGCATTCTGCACGAGATGCATTTACGCACGATACCCTTCACCACAGAAGCACCTCGCAGTATCCAGTATTTTCGTCGTGATGCGGCTAAAACACAATTAACACCCATGTGACCTTCCGCTTCATGGATGTATCGTACAAGAATAGTAGTCACGGGATGTTTAGAGGGTAGTATGATGGGATGCATGCATTGGGGTTCAATTGAAGCACTTCCGAGTCGGCCTCCAACACACAACAGATCTCTCTTCAAAATGGGGTTTAGTTTACGCAACTGTGATGATTTCAAAATATTGGTGATGAGCTTCTCGGACATTCCTTGCAGTGCCTTTAGCTCTTCTGCGAAGCACAAACCTTGGACATAGCGCAAGATATAGTATTCAGCTTCTTGAAGTTCGTCCAATGTTAATGCGCCAAGTTTTAAATTAATAGTAAATGTTGTGTCAATTCTACGCAAGATGTATAGTTGAAATCGGCGTAACCACGCAACGGCACACATGAGCTTGTTCCATGATGAATAGTAACAGAGAAGCTTATCGAATGGGGGTAGAGTCGATACAGTCGCTAATGTAACGGTTTTTCTTTTAAACTCGAGATGTTTGTCATCAAGCGATAAGCCACTCGGGCGATATGCAGGCCAATCATGTTCATCAGTCAATAGAAAACCTGGACCGTACAGCCATCGATCAAGCAAATGAAATTTTCGAGCGTCAATACCACGAGAGCCAATATCTGCCGGGTTATTGTTCGACGATATATGTCTCCATTGTGTTGGCTCCGTGTGCTCACGGATGAAACCGATGCGATTAGCCACAAACGTTTGAAATCGGGATTCAGTATTGTGAATATAGAACAAAACAATGGTTGAATCAGTCCAAAGGTAAGTCTTCAAATTATCCCAGCCAAGTTCATCATATATGTTTCGCAACATTTTTACCGAAAGGACCGCCGCCTGTAATTCGAGCCTGGGAATAGTAATAGGTTTGAGAGGACAAACACGCGCTTTCCCCAGCACAAAACTGCAATACGGTTTTACTTCTGGAGATGAATATCGCACGTACGCTACTGATCCATAACCAACCTCCGATGCATCGGAGAAAATATGAAGAGACATATGTTCACAGTTAAACCCAGACGGTTTTATGCATCGCGGAATCTCCAACGACTTCACGAGTTGTATCTCTTCTTTCCAGATTTCCCAAGTTCTCCTTTCAACACCAATCAGCTCCTCGTCCCAACTGTGTCCTTTCTTGCATAATGTTTGTAACAATCTTTTCGGCTTTAGTAAAATAGGCGCAACAAACCCCAAGGGATCATACAATGATGCGATACATGATAGTATGCCACGGCGGGATATAGGACGAGGAGGAATATTGACGACAAATCTGAATAGATCTCTGCCAACGGACCAACATAGACCCAAAGTGTGTTGTAAACTTGAATCTGCAATATTTAAATCACCTGGGTGTATTGCTCTTTCTGATGCGGGTATACTTTCCAGTACCGATACATTATTGCTAACCCATTTATGTAAACGAAACCCACCAAGTTGCAATAACTTTCGGAGTTCATCGGCCAGTTTAATAGCATCTTCGGCAGTATCGACAGATACCAAGCAGTCGTCAACATAGAAATTCCTCTTTACGACTAATATAGTGTCCGTGCTAAACTTGTCAGCATTATCGTCAGCAGCTTTACGCAACGCAAAATTCGCACAGAATGGCGAGGAAGTTGCTCCGAATGGATGAACATTCAACTTGTATGTTTCTGGGGAACGATTGAGATCTCCGTCAGTATGCCAGAGAAAACAAAATGAATCTCGATCAACTAATGGAAGACGAACCTGAAGAAACATCTCCTGGATATCGGCTGATATTGCGATCTCCTTCAAGCGAAATCTCAAAAGTACTCCTGTGATGCTGTTAGTCAAATCAGGACCAGGATGTATGCAGTCGTTCAAAGAAGTTCCATGAAACTTCGCCGCACAATCGAACACGATTCTCACCTTATCCGGCTTTCGAGGATTCAAAACTGGGTGATGCGGTATGTAGCAAATGCCCTCATTAACCGCAGGCAAAAGCTTTTCCACGTATCCCTTACTAGATAATCTCGAAATATTTCGTCATATTTTGATAACAACGACGTTTCTTTCAGCAATCGACTCTTTAAATAGCTGAGCCTCTTTTCTGCCAGTATACGGTTACGTGGGCCATGACGCTTATCGAATTTCCAAGGAATAGGTACTTCGTAATGTCCACTTTGAAAACGCGTGCCAACCTCGGCCATCGATAGTATGTGTTTATCTTGTATGGACATGGACAGTGTACTGCGATCGCGATTCTCGGAAAATTCACATTCAAACAATTTCAAGATGTCCTCGTTTATGTCTCTTTGGGTGTTGAGGCAATTTATCGACGCTCTATGCCCAACTGTCGACGTAGGACCAATGATTGTCCATCCCAATGGTGTCAAATGTGCGAATGGTTGTTTTGGCTTACCGAGCCGCTGCTGTAATACCCAGTGTACTTCTGGAACATTAACTCCCAATAAAATACGAACCGTTTATCCGGAATGCGAGTTAACTTGACGTCGGATAAGTGACTCAATTGCGTCAATAATGATTCTTCGGGAATTGTCACCTTTTCAACGGGAAGAGAATCCATCACGTACGCCTGATCAACATCAACTTTGGTGCCATCATACAGAGATTGAATGACAAATGACGTGATGGCAGTTTTTTGCTTGCGTGTACCATGCACTGAGGTAACGTCAACATAGGCTGGCGCACCTGACAGCCCTAATTCCTCGGCTAAGTCAGCTGTCACCAATGTCGCATCCGACCCGTTATCCAGAAGTGCATTCGTAAGAACTACTCCGTTCGGACCTACTACCCTCACTGCAATGATGGACAAGAAACTGCTACATCTTTGAGTGCTTGTCGAATTAATCTTCATTGCGTATTCACGCTGAACGGTACGATGTAAGAGCAGGTGATGTTTACCCTTACAACCATCTTTCCCACATCCAGAAGCTTGTTTGCAGTCAGCTGCTATGTGGTTTGCTTGAAAGCAGTTGAAGCAGAGTTTAGACATTTTAAGTCTGTTAATCCTTTCAGCATAAGACAGACTGCCGAACGATGTACAATTTTGTAACGCATGTGTCATGGAGCACTGTGGGCATCGCGATGTCTCAGTTGTTGAAGTGACATTCAATCGAATTCTTCGAGTATTCGCATGTGTCAGTGGACCAGCCTTCGCTTCACGCCCACTAGCTAAAGCACCGAAACAGCTAGTAGCCATTGAGACTTGTCTCTCCAAGAAACGAACTAAGTCCCCAAAGGTGGGCTCTCCGTCAAATCGAATGATTTCATCAACGCACTCAGCCCACTTGTAACGCAAATGTTTGGGCAAGCGCTCGACAATTAACTTCAAATTTGTCGTATTGTTTAGTTCGCTCAAGCGATTCAACTGTCCAAGAGCAAGCTCGCAATTGCGCAGTCTGCGTGTCAGGTTTCGAAGCGAACCGATGTCATTCTGATTAATGATATCGCCATTGAGAATCTCTTTCAAAAAAGACTGGACGATATCATGTGGGCGACCGAACTCCGTCTTAAGGATGCGTCGGGCTTGACAATATCCTTCGCTATCCGGGAGGTAAATACAATGTTCAATTGCGCTCTTCGCATCGCCAACGCAATAATGTAGCAAGTACATCAACTTGCGATTTTCGCTAGTTACGCGGTCATCGACAGTCAGTTCAAAGGCTTTGATAAATTTGCAGAAATCTGTTGGATTGCCATCGAACCTTTCAATGTCTATCTTAGGCAATCCGTCAACATGCGTATCATAGTTTCGCCTCGAGCCCGCTGCATTCATCGGAGCCTCACGCAACATCGAACTAACGGAAACCGGACTCTCAACCATAGTTTGTCGTAAGGGGCAGATTTTTTCTTCACGCATCACAAAAGTGTCTCGGCCGACATCACACTTAACATCTTCGTCGGACGAATCGAAATCATGCATCATCTTACGCTTAGCATCTAGACTGCGCCTGCGGATCTCCAGCTCTTTCATTTCAATAGCTAACTCTTCGTCGTGTACTTCCTTAGCTAACTGCCGACGCTGATCTTTTCGCGATTTGACTGCATTAGAACTTACACTACCGGCGTCATCTAACCTAGGAGGACGGTGCTGGTTAGAAATTAAGGTAGCGGAAGTGACAGATAAATTATCGCAATTTTCAATGGAATGAGATGGGAGCATAGAAAAACACATAGAATCATGAAAATGCGAGTTAGAAAATTCAGTACTAGGGAGTTCAGGAATGGGAACGGGATTCAGGGTAACGTCATTCAAACGGTTAGACGACTTGCCAGATCTGGTTCTAGGCATATTTGAAAATGAGATATTCTCCGTTGTGTGAACCAAATGTCGAGCCAAAATCCAGCGATGATCGAAGGATTCTCCACGAAATAAAGTATTTGAGTACTATTGATTCTTATTGAGAATCAAGGAATTCCCCAATATGGAGTTACGCGCAAAATCCCAGGTATTTCAGAACCAACGAAGATTTGTCAACAAAAGCGGTACTATATTGAGGCAATCAAAATAACTGAAAAACATACCTCAAATATTGGGTTAACCGGGTTAGATCCGGGTCAATGTCAAAAACAGTATCGAGCACGTATCACGTTACGCACACGAGTCCAAACCAAAAATAGCGCGGTCAAAATGGAGTCAATTATTCAAGGTGAAAGAGTAAAACAAAATAGAGGGAACAAGCGAAAACAACGATATTTTGGAATACAAATACACATAAAAATTGAAGTGTAGGTGGGAAGGTAAAAAGAATCAACAATAGTCAGGGTGGATTTCTCCTGCTTACGAGAATTGAGATGAGATTTCGATGTTGCCGCAAAGGTTTCTGAAACTCCTTGTGAAACCAAGGGGAACATTTCGCCTTACGACGACATGTCAACAACGGAACAGCCATCCTAATAATTGTCCAGATATTATTCCGGATCACTAGCCAACGATCTTCAACATCAGATGATTGATCGACTGACCATTCGGGAGATGAAGCAACATCAGCATCACATTCCTATAACCTATCAGCATCTGCATTTCAAAAATCCCTTCAGGGAAATGGATCTGGTTCCTAGCCAGTGTTGAATTTTCAAATAAAACGCAAGTTGGCCTGACCACTACAGCCTAATGGAGCTTAAGTCCGAAGCTGAGTAATATCGAACTGCGTTGGATAGAATAGCAAGTGCAAAATGGACTGTCACCCAGTAGGGCTTACTCTGATTAGATAGGAAACATAATGCACGAGGCCCACATCAACCACAGCGTCCAATAAGACCTGCTTGAATGACCCAGAAGCATCCTCTAGCGATGTCAAATTAATACTAGGAGCATTGAAATTGGTAATAATCAAGAAGTTCGAGATTCAACCATATTGACAGTTCTGTGATATCAATGTATCTGCCTGAGTGATAGGAAAACGATAAACGACACCTACTGTAGCAAATAATGATAATAATAATAATAATGTATATATTCTTGGATATCCAAGGCATGCAGTACATGATCAGTTAATCAAAATTTGAACAGCAAAAGAAAATAGTACAGTGCAAATGACCGATGTGAGCGGCATTTTTAAACATTTTTTAAACATATTTTTCCGTTCAATAAGGGAAATTATTATACAGTTGGTGAGAAAAAATTATCAATGTCTAATAGAAATAAAATTTCATTTAAATTATGTGAAGATTCATGAATGGCAAGGATGCAAGAAACAAATGGAGAACAGAAATGGAATGTAATTATGGGAAACGTGGTGCGAATTGTTATGGATGAAGCGTTGTCCTTATACGGCACCATGAGCTCTCACACATATCGGCAGTCCGCTCGAAATGAGCGAACGCTACGAAGGAAATATGTTGTTGGAAGTATAAAACAACCCGACCAGTGATCCTAGCGTCTGTTCGATTTGCGCGAATGAGTTTATATCCAGGTAGGGCCAGCCAGATATCATCCTGCTCAGGGGAGAGCCTGGTTTCCATTATCGCAATGATCGCAATAATCCGCTCGAAGAATTCATCTAGTTTGTTTCTCAAACTCAACGCATTATAATAAATCACTTTTAAAGATCCAGATCCCTCCGAATTTTTTTCTTCAGGAGCTCACAACGAACCTTTGGCCTCATTCTCACAACCCGAAAATCCACCAAGCGCAAGTTAGTTCCACCTGCGGCTATGCGCTCGCTAATCACCTGAGTTGCTTTTCGCATTTCCACACGATCTTCCGTAGAGAGATCACACAGGATTCGAGATTTACTACCCTTCAACTTGTGAGTATCCTTCAGCAATGAGGTCAATTGTTCAAGGGAGTGTAACACAATCTTCACCGCTCTGGGGTGTTCACTTGGCGCTGTCATGCGGTATAGACGAAACGCTGTTGGGATCATTATACCATTTTTTTCTTAGTCGAAAATTAGGGCCTGCGCATATTTTAAAAAATCGCGTTAATGTTCAACCCTGTGTATTGTAAGAGCAACTGTTTGCTCCGGCGCATTGAGACAAATGATGCAGGATCATCTACTCTCATCAGTGGTAAAGCTCTGGTCATTTTTCTTGATTGCTTTATCAGGCTGTGGTAGTTCTTCGACCTATTTGGGTTGATGCACGTTTTTTGCACCGGCAAGACTAACTCTATCTGTTTGACGGATTACAGGGGAGGAAAATACCTCCCCAAAATTGCGTACATATTCCGATTGCACGCAAACTTGCGGTGCAAAAGATGTGTAGTGGGTATCCTCTTTGGAGGGTGAGCCATTATTTACAACCTCATTAAGACCTTCAGAGTTCTTAGCAGAAGCCGTGTAAACTTGAAGCGGAGTACCTGCGAGCTTAAAACGCGTCGGTGGAAGGCTTATCTTACATAAAGTGGAAATAATATCGCATGAATTTTTCTGAAGCCTACGATACATCTCCGGCTTTATTCCACAACATCGAATAGGCATCCATATTGAGCATGTTTCATATGGAACTGCTTAGGCGTTATTAGCGACCTGCTTCGAAGAAACAAGACAAGAATCACAAGATTGAGCAGCGGAGCCTGCATTCTCTTGAGGCTTCATTGCAGTCGATGCTTCATGATATACTTTTGCAGATTTACGAGTCGTAGTATGTTCAAGTACATTAAAAATAGAATAAAAGTTCTTGTGATAAACTTTAAATATCTCGGATTCCCACAAGGATATCAAAATATCGTAAGAATGAAATTTTAACGTTGACCTCGTTTACTACCACAGTTAAATTTAGGATGAATTGATTATAAAAGTAGCAAAACTGAGTGAATGTCATACGTGAAGAGAGACTTGATTTCAAAGCACGAAAAAGAGACCATGAATAAAACCAGTATAATGAATTTAATAATCTCAGGACAGTTTTTTCTCACAAGCGCAGCTAGTCCTTTGGTGAAAATTGTCATGGCTCTTCTTTCATCCCGAAAAATTTCGAAATATCAACATGCAGAAATCAAGACGAATTACAGTCCACCTTTAAAAATCGTTATCCTGGAAGATTATTAACCTCAAAATTTCATGTCATAAATTGTTCTTAATTTGAACCATAGTGAGAAAATGCATAATTTTAATGTGATTGCTGATGAATTTGCTTCATGTCAATCTTCTTGATCATAATGACAATTTCTTACTGAGATGATAAATTTTGAAAACAAATTCAACGTGATATTAATATAGAGAGAAAACAAAAAAGTTCTTTAATAAAAATATACAGGTTGACGATAATTTTGTTTTAGTCATTCAGCTTTAGAGTTTTATGCTATCGAGGTTGGAGAACCTTATGAATAATTATTCTGATTGCTGATAAAATGTTTTATTACCATTCTCTTAATCTTTGTCTTTTAATTTTTTACTTTGATGATCAGTTTCAGTAACAAGGCGTAGTGTACAAATTCAACAAAATCTTAATGAAAAAAGAAAACCAAAATGTTCATCGTTAAAATTATCCAGGTTGAATTTAATTATTTTTCATTTCATGCCCTTATAAAAAGTAGTCGTGCAGCCTTCCTTATAATACTGCGTTCAATCCTGGGCAGCGTACTTAAAAAAGGATATTGCATGTCTCTAAAGGGTCCATCGCCTTGTGTCTAGGCTGGTTGAGGGTCAGACAGGTGAAACCTATGGGGCAAGACTCACGGATGGTTTGAACACATTATCAGGAAAGACAGTTTACCGTATTCACTGTTTATAAGCCCCTCGTTCATCAATGAACAGATATTCGGGTGTGTATTCTCCTAGAGAGACTACGCACCAAAATTTTTTCATTTAGTTCACGATTGACATACAGTATATCTCACGTGCTCCAATTCCTATCACTGACTCATTATCTACAACGAGTGTGATAGAGTTGCCACTCTCCCTCGACCTCAGCGAAATCGGAAGCTACTGATGCCGGCATGAAACAGCTCAGGGACTCGATATCATACTTCTTTCTTTGCCCGATGGCTGGGGCTATGACATTTGTGTCTTATCGCTAGGCGGCTTTCGACTTCTTATCCCATCTGCATTTAGACGGCGCATTATTCTTAACATACACAATATTTCCCATCTTGGTATCCATGCTAGCGCTAAGTTTCTCACGAAACATTTGTATGGCCGAAAAACAGTGGATACTTGCAGCATGACACTCTCATGGCAACCACGCCATTTGGGATAATAACCACTTGTACATCAATTATTTACTTATATCCGCCAACAACCTACAG
>JACCGJ010006308.1:0-31831 GCA_013407085.1 Atriophallophorus winterbourni
AAAGTGATATTTGGTCGAGCAATCGAGGCGCTTATGGATGACCAAAGTAATGTGTTGCTCACATCCACATCCCTTACACACCACTACCGGTGTCTGGCTGTTTGCCGTCGTCAGGTGGAGACAGTAAGATCAGGTTCAGTGAGCCTTGAAACAGTGTATTAAAGGTAAACAAGATTATACTTGTATGCCAACTGTTATATAGGGTTCGTACAACGAACCACGATGTTCAGACACAGAATCACAAAGTGATTCTTGTCAAAGCACTCAAGGCGCTTGTGGATGACCAAAGTAATGTGTTGCTCACATCCCCATCCCTTACACACACGACCGGTTTTCTGGCTGTTTGCTGTCGTCAGGTGGAGACAGTAAGATCAGGCTCAGTGAGCCTTGAAACAGTGGATTAAAGGTAACAAGGTTATACTTGTATGCCAACTGTTATATAGGGTTCGTACAACGAACCACGATGTTCAGACACAGAATCACAAAGTGATTCTTGGTCAAAGCACTCAAGGCGCTTGTGGATGACCAAAGTAATGTGTTGCTCACATCCCCATCCTTACACACCATTACCGGTTTCTGGCTGTTTGCCGTCGTCAGGTGGAGACAGTAAGATCAGGTTCAGTGAGCGTTGAAACAGTGGATTAAAGGTAAACAAGGCTATGCTTGTATGCCAACTGTTATATAGGGTTCGTACAACGAACCACGATGTTCAGACACCGAATCACAAAGTGATTCTTGGTCAAAGCACTCAAGGCGCTTGTGGATGACCAAAGTAATGTGTTGCTCACATCCCCATCCCTTACACACCACTACCGGTTTCTGGCAGTTTGCCGTCGTCAGGTGGAGACAGTAAGATCAGGTTCAGTGAGCCTTGAAACAGTGAATTAAAGGTAAACAAGGTTATACTTGTATGCCAACTGTTATATTGGGTTCGTACAACGAACAACGATGTTCAGACACAGAATCACAAAGTGATTCTTGGTCAAAGCACTCAAGGCGCTTGTGGATGACCAAAGTAATGTGTTGCTCACATCCCCATCCCTTACACACCAATACCGGTTTCTGGCTGTTGGCCGTCGTCAGGTGGAGACAGTAAGATCAGGTTCAGTGAGCCTTGAAACAGTGGATTAAATGTAAACAAGATTATACTTGTATGCCAACTGTTTTATAGGGTTCGTACAACGATCCACAATGTTCAGACACAGAATCACAAAGTGATTCTTGGTCAAAGCACTCAAGGCGCTTGTGGAGTAATGTGTTGCGCACATCCCCATCCCTTCCACCCACTACCGGTTTCTGGCGTTTGACGTCGTCAGGTGGAGAAGTAAGATCAGTTCAGTGAGCTTGAAACAGTGGATTAAGGGTAAACAAGATTATACTTGTACGCCAACTGTTATATAGGGTTCGTACAACGAACCACGATGTTCAGACACAGAATCACAAAGTGATTCTTGGTCAAAGCACTCAAGGCGCTTGTGGATGACCAAAGTAATGTGTTGCTACATCCCCATCCCTTACACACCACTACCGGTTTCTGGCTGTTTGCCGTCGTCAGGTGGAGACAGTAAGATCAGGTTCAGTGAGCCTTGAAACAGTGGATTAAAGGTAAACAAGGCTATGCTTGTATGCCAACTGTTAGTGGTGTGTAAGGGATGGGGATGTGAGCAACACATTACTTTTATAATGTTTTTCAGTTTTAAGTTTTTTTTTAATTTTTAGTCAGATTTTATTATCTTGCACGTTTGGATAAATGTGACATTCAGAGGCCTCATACGAAATAAAAGACAGTTATATACATAATAGTGTTTAGAAAATGTCAGGGAAGGCAATGTTGAGAATAATTAGTGTAAAAGCATGTCTAGGTTCTTGCAGCCTGTCACTTTAGCCAAAGTTAACCAGTGGATATTACCGGAACTCATGACTTACTAATATGAGAAAACTTCTAGTGTAATCAGAAACCCGGTATACCATTAGAGTATAAATTATCTAAGGAAGAATTTATCATAAGAATTTCACTTAATGTGTTAACAGTAAGTGATTTTACAAGCGATTTGAATTTTCTCGCAGATGTGCACACACGAAAATGAAGAGGATGAGAGTTCCAAACTGTGCATACCTAATTGAAAAGAAGTTGCGTCAAACTTTAGTGCGAGTGAAGGGAATGTGCAGAAGCCTCGTTTGCTTACATATTATGTAACGATTGCACTCTTGGAAGCGCATTGTAGACCTAAGTTTAACTTGGTGCTCCGTAGTGATTTGGAAAAAAGAAAAAGATTAAGGCGAATTCTACGCAGCCAGAGCGGGTCTATTTCTAGTAGATTGCACCTGACCTGATAAGATCAAGGATTAGAGAAACCTAACATAATTTTGCTAATTCTGCGTTGAAGGCTTTCTAAGAGTATACAGTCACGCCTAGCAATATGAGAGTAGGCATCTTACAGTAGTCAAGAAGCGGTAATAGTTTAATTTCATACAGACAGTCTACATTCACGTTGGAGAAATTTTTGATTGATCAAACCGAAATTCCGTCTAGCACTTGCAATGAGAAATCTCATTTGTTCGTTGAAGTTAAGAGATGAAGTATATCTAAATCCTAAGTTTTTGATTTTGTTATAAGGCGCGAGTGGTGTATTGTTGAGAGTTATACTACTAGGGGCAATTGAGCAGCTTATACCAATAAATTGCGTCTGTAGATCTGAGAATTCTCACTCACATTGTCAGCCCAAATTTTAAAGGGTTGAAAGATCATCATTGAGTTAGTCTATAGCCTGTGATATCTTTATGACAGGAAAAGCTATGACAAATTTGATATCATCCGCGAAGATGAAGAGCTTTGAGTTTTTCACAAAGCTAAGCACATCGTTAATATATATATGAAAGAGGAAGGGACAAAGTACGCTACCTTAGATGACTTCACTTGGAATAGATTTAGTTTAGAAGGATATACCGTTAACGGAAACGGAGAAGGTACGATCAGAAAGATATGAACGGAAGCAATTAAATAGGGGTCCGGAAATACCAAGTGATGATAATTTTAGGAGAAGGAGAGAATGAGGAACTTTACCAAAGGCTTTGGTAATATCTAAGAAGATTGTTATTACATCTAATCCTTGGTCTATAGAAAAGGTTACGTAGTCCAAATATTTCAGCTGACACGTAATTCAAAAAGCCATGTTGGAATGGAGAGAAAGCTTTTGGGGCCAAGTATGCTATTGATGCCTTCTTGATTAAGTTTTCGAAGAGCCTAGAAAAAAAGCTGTGTGAATAATTAGGCGATAATTAGTGGTGGTGTGCAAATTCCCTGTTATAAGAAAGGTCATAATTACAGAATGTTTCCATTCGAGGGGGGATATACCAGATTTAACCGAGAGATTAAACATGTTTAATGAAATTAAAGGTATATCATTCGTATTCGATTGCAAGATTGCTGGTACAAAACTTACAATACGAGGCTTATAAGAAGCTCTGCTTCGCCGACACTGCATTTACTTCATGTATACTCAATGTAATGGAATCAATAAAATTTGAAGGAGTATTTCTATCTTCGAAAATTGTAGGTAATCCGTCATTTCTATATCAGATTGTCAATGCTCGATCGAGCATCAAACCAGAGGTTTTCCTGTGCTTACTGAGGATAGATTAACAGTCTGAACAAAAAACCGCTGATGCTCTTGCTTATTTTTAAGCTAAAGTATTCAGTCCGTTAACGATTAGATCGACTGAAAAATTAGCGCTGTCGACTCTGACGCAACAGCTAACTGAGATCGATATCAAATCATCGATTAGACAACGACATCTGTGTCGAAAGTACCCTAGGAAATCCTCTGAATCGGACGGAATTTCACCAAATTTACTGAAATCCTGTAACCAGAAGCGTTGTGAATAATTAGGTAAATCGTTGAAAGATTCTCTAGTCAAATGAGTGTTGCCAAGAGAGTGGAAGACTATCGTAATTTTCCCTATCAACGCTGGCGGTTGATGTTGAGATCCTGCAAACTAACGTCACAACCTACACGCAGCCACTCAGCGACACTACAAATTTCCAACTCCAGTATTAGCTGTATATTATTATTTATTTTTATTTATTTATTTATTTTTATTCTGTACGTGTCAGATTTCTCTTGAATGCTCTCTAGAAACTATTGTTATCTCCCCCAGCGTCAAAACTGTCATTCAAAATTTGGACACTTATTTGTTGTAAAACGATTTAACGACAGATGCCTATTAACTCATGGTAAGAATTCACCTCGAGTATACTTGACAGTACATAACTATTTTTATTACTTTTTCATCAACTAATATTTACTACGATATGGTAATTGTGAAGGTATGTGCTTTCTGTGAACTTAAATTCTTTAATCTTGAACTCAAGATATCTCTTTTTCTTCTTCAATATTGTCCGGATATAAGCCTTTGGTGCCACTTAACCGAATAACAATTAAACACGATTGTGACCTGTATGGAAAATACCGTAAAGTGGATAAACACGTGGCCAAAGAATTTATTCAAGTCATCGTCTGTAGTCGTTATGGGAGATTTACTACGAAATATTAGCATATGAAAAGCACATAACTTGTTGCTACCTCATTGGATTGGCATACATTAAAACAGAAAATAGTCAAATATCTCTATTCAATGGTGTCATATCGATAAAATTCTTTTTGAAAGTATAATCAGATCACTGAATTGTGGTACTCACAACCCCATCATTACACGCCACTATCGGTTTCTGGCTGTTTGCAGTCGTG
Organism: Atriophallophorus winterbourni; assembly: GCA_013407085.1. Lineage (NCBI taxonomy): Eukaryota > Metazoa > Platyhelminthes > Trematoda > Plagiorchiida > Microphallidae > Atriophallophorus > Atriophallophorus winterbourni. The sequence goes on from JACCGJ010006308.1 coordinate 4,749, forward strand.
AGGTTTATACAGTAAGATCAGGTTCCGTGAGCCTTGGAACTGTGGTAAAGTGGCAAAATAGTCATACTTGTATTCCACTTTTGTATAGGGTTGTTAGAAAGAACCATGATGTTATAAAATATAGACGCCCAAAGTGATTCATTCATATGTAAAAAACTGAAGCAGCAACCGCTCGCAATGTTTTCGTTGTGATTCAGTCTTATTCCTGTGATGAGTTGTTACAGAGCTGCGTTGTGTATTTATATACGCATTTAGCGTTGAATCATAGAGTCTGGGTGGAGCTGTGGGGATATTGAACGAGGATGGTGGGTAATCCCAGAATACCGGAATTATGTAATCATTCATGAAATTTGGGGCTTTCATAGATGCCTATGTGCAGCCGCCTTCAATTTTCAATGGGGAAATACCAGTTTTCACTTTCATTTTGTTGTTTCTTTTTCGTCGGAAAACAGGCTACGCCGTGTTTCAATGGCTGATCCACAAATGATTTCTGATACGAATAAAAATAGTGTTATAAGTAGTTCGTGTGTTTTGGAAGTAGATGGTTGTTGCAAAATAAATGGACTTGGAAAGACAAATCTGAACCAGTGAGCTCAGTCTTGTGATTCAAAATGAATTCGAAGTTTTCCTGAAGTAGATTGAGATCTGTGACTCTATGTACTAGAAATAACTCCTGCTCTCTAAATTCGGCTCAAGAAACAATGGAAAATTTCAGGAGGACGTGATCGATCTTACCCAAGAGGGTTCATAATGAATTTTTCCAAACATCAGTTCTCTCGTTAGTTAACATGGGATCAGTACAGAGGGACAGTCGCGCTCAGGAAACGTATAGCTACATTCACATGGTTGTCAAATGGATGGCTGCCGAAGAAATCATTCACATTCGCTGGGTTCGATGACGAGCTCTGGAGAGTAAAAACCATCCATTAGCAAGGCGTGAGTGTATAGTATTGTTAAGGCAATGCGAATGGATGCACGACTGACATCATCTATGAAATGTTGAGTGTTAGTTATGCGATATATCACCACGGTAAGTGTACAGTAATGAGTTTTCAGCTGCAAGTGACACCAAGTAAAGTCCATCACGCTACGTTGATCATGTTTGAGAACTTAACAGGCGAAACCCGAATTAAATTTTAGAATTACACCACCTCCTTCAGTTGAATGATCGTTCCTGAAAAAGAGCACATATAGGAAAGGAACCTCGGCATAGATGATCGGAGAGTTTAACCACGTTTATGATACAGATACCAGGTCGAATAAATAAGCAGCACGCCGCGATTGGTGTTACTCAAGTTTGCTGAGTAGACTCTGCGCGTTCGTGTAGAGATAGCTTATGGCATCACGCGGACTTTTAGCAGCAGCTCTAGCAATAGGAATATCTAGATGGCCGATTCTATCTGGATCGGTTGTCTTAGGTTTTGTCCTTATTCATATCCCGTTGTACCATATATGTTTCGGTCATTAGAGGATGTGACATACGTTGTACTTTATTGTTGTTAGCTTATCCGGGGCCGATCAAAGAAGAACATCTGCTTGAAAACAATGTCTGTGGCGATGACATTGTTGCAAAGTGTGAAAAATGTGAACTCAAGCATGTGGAGATCTGATCCTTTGTAACTTGGAGAGGCTGATTAACGCTTCAAAAAGACAATCAGGGTATCAGTCATTTGACTAAGTTGCTGTAAGAAGCGACACTGCTCGCAATCGCGTGTGATATTTTCGCTAGCATTACTCATATTCATTTCCGGTTGTTTTTGCCACTTTCTCTTGCTTTTTTGCTTGCATATCGACCCATGCTACATCAGAACATATGTGGATTGGAAACGAATTGTTTCAAGGAATGTGAGCACAAAAGTGCAAACTGAACCTTGGTAACGACTTAAACTCTGTACAAAATAATCTTGGTTCACCAACAGGTGCTAACTTGTGGAGTCTTGATAATCGGTGTATACTAGCCGGTTATTTGTCATGGCCAAGCTCTTGTCATATTTTTCTTCATTGTTGAACGTCTACAGATTGGCCTCATTGATGTTTGGTGAATCAATCTTCGATACATTGGAACAAATCACGGTCAGTGTTTCCGCTCGTGCAACCGATAGCTTGTTCGTCGTCGCCACCGGACCAGGATAACAAACTCATAATTTACTCAACGTTTCGCAGCACGCGGCGGGAGTAGTTGACGTTGTAGTAGTTATTGTTGGACTGGGTAGTTTATGATCATCTGTACAGGGTGTGGCACTCCGCTTTTCAGTTAGACAAAGTAAAATGGCTTCCTAAAGGTGCTAACAAGTTTGCAGCTTGCGCGTGATCGTTGCGTACTCATTAAGGAGGTTTGTGATGTATAAAAATTGAGGTTGCAGCAGAAGTGGAACAAAACCATAAGTTGTTAGGTAAATGAGCTACTAGCTCGCTCCCGGGGGCTGGTGCTTAAGGTGGGAGGCGGGTCTTCGGATCTGCTGACCCCAGAAATACCACCAAGCATTCAGTCTGCCGGTTGCAAGCGAAGACGAACGTTGAAGGCAAATGTTATTAGGTGGGAGGCGGGTCTTCGGGTCTGCCAACTCCAGAAATACCACCAAACATTTGATCGTCGAGTCGCTGTCATTGGTTGCGCAGGTACACGGTTCGGGTAGCCAGGTAGAGGAGAGCCCCACAGTTCATTGTTTGTGTCTCTACTTGCTTTGCAGATTTTGAGGAATTTTGGTGGGCGGTTTATGAATCCGCGTCGATGTCTAGAAAATTCCTCTTCCGGTGTAAGATGAACATTGAATTTATTTTATTGACAACTAACTGTTTAAATCTGCTGGTATTTTTGTATATTTTTACCATTTTTGTTTTACCGAACTACTTGAATTTATTCGTTCTTGAGCTTATATTTTGTATCTTTATTTTGCCGTTTGCGCGCTATTTGAAGTTGCGATCACTCGTGGTCATTGTTGCTGTTGAATATTGTTGTTTTTGGATTCAGTACGAAGCGGAATAATTGAGTACCGTACTCATCTCACGTATTGTCTTGTCAATATTTTGGTGGGCTTGGACGCGTGACTCAACCGTTGGATAAACACATTGGTGTTTATATCGCGACTGAAATCCTTGACGTTGAACTCGATTTTCCCCGGACCGTATTGGCGGTTACAGTACTCAATTTGCTTCGTTTGGAACATTGTGACAGTACTCAATTTGCTTCGTTTGGAACATTGTGACAGTACTCAATTGCTTCGTTTGGAACATTGGGACGGTACTCAAATTGACAGTACTCAACGTTGGAATTCGGTTTGGACCTTATTTGTCTCAATTGGAGAAAATACAGTACTCAACGTCGAATTCGCTGACGTCAATATGCCTGTTACCCGCAGTTTTGTCGCAAAGAACAAATCTTCCCAACAGTTGGTCGATAATGGAACAGAAGACATCGCAGGTGAGCGCATTCATTGTTCTGTTGTGGGCTCTCGTGGTAGCTTAAGGAGTTCAAAGATTGAGTCAAATATCCTTGTTCGTAAGGCTAAAATGCGCCTTGAACTCATAAAACTGTCGCACGAAACCATCGCTATGAAGCACAAACTGGAAGTGCTTGAGGCGGAACAGGAGGTTAGAATGGCTAAGATTGCTGCATCGGCAAGTCGTCTTGCGCATCGTGAGCATCAAAAGGAAAAAGTAGCTGACTACCCTCGTTCGGAGGTAGAAGATTCTGTCTGTAATAAAAAGCCCGGCAGTGTACCGAGATCTGACCTTCCGAAGATAGAATTGATATCTTTTGATGGTTCAGCTAGCACCTACGGGAAATTTTGTCGTCAGTTCGAGACCTATGTGGAGTCTAGAACTCTTGATGACGGACAAAAGTTCCTATGTTTGCTAAATTATTGCCGAGGTATAGCAAAAGAATCTATTGAAGAGTGTGTCATGCTGCCACCTGAACGTGCGTATAAGCGGGCGAGATCAATCCTTAAGGACCGCTTCGGGCAATCGCATACAATAGCAAAGCCTGTTAGTCTCGTCAAGTGTCAAGAAATTGTTTCTGCTGGTGTAATGTTGAAGGATATTGTCCTTTGTGTTGTCGATGGTGATCAGGAAGCTGAGTTACCTGACACTGAATTAGCTCAGTCGGATTTTGTGACTGAATTTTCCGACACTAATTCGGATCAGATGGAGATTAAGCCTGGCCCACCTGACACCAAATCAGCCCACATGAAAAGTAGGCCTGGTTCACCTGACACTGAATTAGTCAGTCGGATTTTGTGACTGAATTTTCGACACTAATTCGGATCAGATGGAGACTAAGCCTGGCCCACCTGACACCAAATCAGCCCAAATGAAAAGTAGGCCTGGTTCACATGACACTGAATCAGCTTTAATTGGGGCGACGTATGGTCAGCACGACAATCCGTATGATTGGCGTAAACCTTTCGGTTGTATACCTGATGAACCATTTATGTTTGGGAACTCGGATACAATATTTTGTAATTTAGACTTGTTTAGATGGCGCAAAATGTCGCTGTTGGAGGATGCAATACATAAGGCTCGTTTGGGTAGGATATCATTCATGAGCTTATTGTAGGGCGCTGGCAGAACCGGAGGACGTGGTGGGTCTTTGTCTAGCAAACATTTTCCCTATAAAAAGCCACAGGTGTCCAGTGATGGTGATGCGACGTGGCGTGTGTGACTCGCCACTAAATAAAGTCACTTGCTTTATTCTACTGTACCTGGGTGTCGGGCCCGGGGGCTGGTGCTTAAGGTGGGAGGCGGGTTTTCGGATCTGCTGACCCCAGAAGTACCACCAAGCATTCAGTCTGCCGGTTGCATGCGAAGACGAACGTTGATTACACTGAAGGCAAATGTTTTAGGTGGGAGGCGGGTCTTCGGGTCTGCCAACTCCAGAGATACCACCAAAACATTTGATCGTCGAGTCGCTGTCATGGGTCGCGCAGGTACACGGGTCGGGTAGCCAGGTAGAGGAGAGCCCCGCAGTTCATTGTTTGTGTCTCTACTTGCTTTTCAGATTTTGAGGAATTTGGGTGGGCGGTGTATGAATCCGCGTCGATGTCTTGAAAATTCCTCTTTCGGTCCAGCAAGATCAAACGAACTGAAGACATTTGTTCCCACCCTACACCCGTGTTTCTTATCAAGTTTTTTGTGTCATAATTTTCCAGTGATATTTTTTGTTTGTTCTTCATATTGAAAATAACATTTAAACTAAATGTTAAATCTGTGAGCGTTTTCTTTCCCGAACATTTTCCCTTTGTTTAACTGCACTTTGGCTTCCGCACATTTTGATTTGTCCGTTACCCGTGTTTACCGTTATTGCAAAACGGTAATTTTTTGTGCTCTCAACTGAGCTGTTTGACTTCCGTTTATTGGACGCGTTGGGTTTGCATTGAAACCTGTATTCGATTACCGTTGAGGTTTGTTATATTTTGCTTTTTAATCGTCTTTGTCAATATAGTACAGCGTAAATTGACGTATTGTTCTGATTTGGGATCGATTCGTAAACGCTCGTCACTCCCGGTAGAAGATTCTCGTGGCTCGTAGCAGGCAGCTAGTTTCCGTGAAAGAAACTATTCCCCAGTGACGGTTTGGTCGCTACAATACCACTGCAAACAATGGCTGCAATCGATGCCATCCTTGAATTATGTGCTTACTGGCTATTAAAGCAAATCGACAGTTTGCTCGAATCTTAGTTTTGCCTAAAGATGTATCCGAGAAGCAACTACGAATATTTACCATGAAATCCTACGAGAGATTTCTGAAGAACATTACCACGGTGAGTTTGTAGGCCCCAGTAAATAGGTAACGGAATAATTTTCAATTCAATTCAATTCAATTTTAATGGTCTGAAAAGCATATAGCTTTACAAAAAACCACAGAATTATATGACAACAACGAATAATATAACAAGCAAAAATGAGATTAGATTGCTTACTGAGCAGTTCAAGAATCAAGTAAATATCCAAAGGGCAGAAATTGTTTTCGATTGGTGGGATAACAAATGTAGGTGTATGGTGTTAAGATGTATATTTTTTTTCGATGCACGGGTTTAGGGTCAAATAGGCATCAAGGCTTCTCTTGAAATTTTGCTGATTTGGTGAGTTTACAACATAATCTGGCAGATTGTTCCAAGTAAAACAAAACTTGCACGGCAAAAAATGTCGTCTGCAGTTGAGTCTCGAGTAAGGGACAGTTAGAGTGAATGTGTGAGCTCTTGTATTATGCGAGCTCCGTGGATTCAATAAGCATTGTAGAGGGTGATTTTTAGTATTCAAAATATTATTAACCAGAATCAAATCCCCTCGGAGAAGACGACGTGGATAATCAAATAAATTTAGCGTTTTGATTCGCTCATTGTAGGGTTTCCGGCTGAGTCCAGTGACAAGTTTGGTAGCTCGATGATATATTCGTTGCAAAGTCGCAACATCTTTTTTAAGCCATTGTGTAACGTTTGTGACGTGAGTAACGCGTATTCCACCCGTTTCTTAGTTCGACAAATTCAAAACCACAATTCAGATGTTATACGGTACTGTAATTAGCAACAATCACAACAACAATAATTATACAAACCTCAACTGTATAGGAACGTACAGCAAACAGTGGAGCCAAAATACTCTAGAATCAATTATATCAAATGCAAACAAGTTCAATGACGACCTGAGATATAAATAAAATGAAAGGTATTACCAACATTGCCGTCCAAAATGTCTATCAAAGACAAAACACCCAAAAGTGGTGTCGAAATAAAAGCCAATTTCAAGTGCCCAAAATGGCAACCAAATTTAACAACAATGACCGACAATGGCCGAAACGAACAATTGAAACAAATAATTAACCGAAGGCGTGCAAAGAAAAGATTTACAATAGCAAGTTTTTGATAACAGAAAGGAATGTTTTCCATCAAATACAGCATATATATAAAATACCGGAAAATATAATCAACAAAATTTAGATTCTGGAAATTGTTTCAAAATATAACGTAAAGACGAAGGAAAAGGAAGAATTTCATAAAGTTGCATCTTATACCTCCGGCCAAATTCTTCATAGGACCCTAACGTATAAACCCAGAATAGAAAATGACTTTATTTAGTGGCGAGTCACACACGCCACGTCGCATTGCCATCATTGGACACATGTGGCTTTTTATAGGGAAATAGTTTGCCAGACTAAGACCCACCACGTCCTCCGGTTCTGCCACCGTTCCTTACAAGAAGCTTACGCGCGCATTCCCAGCCGAACGAGCCTTGTGTATTTCATCCTCAAATAGCGACATCTTGCGCCATCTAAACAACTCTAATCTGCAAATTGAAATAAGTGTATCCGGTGTCCGAAACACAAATGGCTCATCAACACACAACCAAACGTCTTGCGCCACTCATATGAATAGTCACGCCGACCATCTGTCGCCCCCACTTCGGCTGATTCACTGTCATGTGAGCCAGGCCTACTATTCATTTTGGCTGATTTGGTGTCAGGTGAGCCAGGCTTAGTCTTCATCTGATCCGAATTAGTGTCGGGAAATTCAGTCACAAAATCCGACTGAGCTAATTCAGTGTCAGGTAACTCAGCTTCCTGATCACAACCGACAACACAAAGGTCAACATCCTCAGCCATGGCGACCATGCTTGAACCGCATATTCCATCGTGGGCCTGATGTACGTATTTATAATACAGGGAATTATCTGTTTTGAGAACCTACCAAAAATTCTCTTTAGGAGTGACAATTTCTGTGATGTTTTGCGATAGACGTAGTTGCAGTGGCTCGACATCCCTAGGGTGTTGCTTATTAACACACCCATGTCCCTTTGTTCCATGGTCCACGAGAGGCTGTGTGTTCCAAGAAAATACTGATACTCCACATTTTGGTCAATATTTAACATGTGACACTTTTGGAAATTGAAAAATATGCGATTTTTTAAAGACCAAGCCTGGAGGTTGTCCAGATCCTTCTGAAGCAGTTAGCAGTCTTCCGACTTACTTATCTTCGACCACACTTTTATATCGTCCGCGAAAAGCACGATCTCGCATTTGATGAGAGCTGGTATATCATTAGCATAAAGCGCGATGATGATTGGTCCGAGGACGGATCCCTGAGGCACTCCACTTGTCACGGCTACCGACTTCGATAGAGCACCATCCACAGAGACTTGAACAAGCCGATCAGTCAGTTAATTTTGTAACCATGCTAACAGACTGCCAGTGATACCACAACGTTCCAGCTTCTGCAAGAGAATACTGTGGTTTACACGGTCAAATTCTTTCGACAAATCGAGGTAACATACATGGATAGTATCCCCAGCATCTACTGCTCGAGTCCAGTCGTCAAGGGTAAGGAGAAGGTTAGTAAGGCAGGAGTATCTTCTTCTGAAACCGTGTTGCGCTCCCGAAAATAGCTTATTTTCCTCAAGGTATTTGCTCAATTTTTTTTGCCACGATCCTTTCGAGTACCTTGGATACGGCGGACAACAAAGTACCAGGTCTGTAATTTGCGGGCTCCAAACGCACCCCGCCTTTAAAAATCGGGGAGATTATACCAGATCTCCATTCAGTCGGTATGACACTTTGCGACAACGATTCGCAGAATAACTGAGTAAAAGGTCCGCATAGAGATTGTGCACAATGCTTGAGTATATTCGGGGTAATTTTATCACAACCAGGGGATTTTCTTGGATTCAACGATAGTATAGTTCCCAGCACCTCTTCTTTGTTGATGGTTATTGTGTCCAATGGTATAGGATGCGTTATTTCTGGATCCATTTGTATATCCACGCTTTCCTTTGAACAAAATACAGTGGCATAATAATTTACCAGAGCATCCGCGTTGTCAGCTGCATTTGTGGTCATTCCAGTGGGCGTCCGAAAGGCCGCAACTCCTGGTTTCACTGAACACTGCTTGTTCACAATCTGGTAAAGAAGCTTGGGATTCCGTTCCATTTTAAACAATATTACAGCTTGATACTGTATTTTGTCTTCAGCAATAAGTTCAGCGACCTGGTTTCTTAGTTTTCTAAAGGTCTCCCATGTGGCGATGGTTACTCCAAGCCATATTTCGCATTTCAATCCATTTCCGAGTGCGACTGTGAATTTTAAATTCGAATGCCTTTCCACACTGTTTTGGTACGAATGCTGAGTTTGAGTTGATTTCCCGGTTTAGCTTGGTCAAAATGCTACACCACTGCTCTTTTACTCCTATGCCTTCAATTTGACAATCGTTAATCAAACTCAGGGCGTTTGATAATTAAGATAGGCATACCTTTCTGATGAAAAGGAGCATTGTTACAAAGAAACTACCAGCACAACAAAATTGAGAGTGAAGCATTATAAAAGGTGTTATTTAACAAAGCGAAGATAGAGATACTCTAAAGATTCAGGATTCAAGAATTATGGTTGAAAAAGCTATTAACTTTACAATAATCATAGAGCCGAATAAAATCAAAATCAATTGGACGACGTTAGTTTATTATTACTTGGTGGATAAAATTGGATTTGCTCTAATATAATCGTCAATTTTCGATTTAAATATAGATTAACTGTTTGTGCTTACCAAATCAGAATTCTAACTCAACAAACACGCACCAAAAAAATAATTATCGTTGCAGTTTCACTTGAAGTGTTGTATTTCCAACTTGCAACCATGGAGGATGAGATCACTTCGCATTCTCAGTTTGTTCAAGTTTCCTCAGCTGCTTTCATCTGAGTCGCACGGCGAATGGCGTATTTTTGAGTCGATTAACAAGCTTAGAGGCGATACAGAAGTAAAATGTCTTTTTGGAGCCCCGGTGTCCAGATTTGTGCAGCATAGTCTAGAATCGGGTATATATAAGTGTTTATCATGAGATGAAAACACTCGGGGAAAAAACGTTTAAATATCCGCCTTAACATACTGAGAAGCCGATACACGCTTTTGTGAGCGCCTTCGCATTGTAGACTGTTTTTCAAACTACAGCAAATCCAGGCAGCAAGGTCATTTTCTTCCAAGGTATACTCCAGGATTTTGTCGCCGAGCTTGTACGGATAGTAAAAGTCAAGGTCACGACCGATGTAAATTATCTTGGACTTTTGCATATTTAATGGAAGTTTATTTTCGGATGACCAGTTGTACAAATCATTCAAATTGTTTTGTAGCAAATTACAATTATCAGCATTGTTGATTCGCTTCCATACTTTAATATTGGCAGCAAACAGAACTATCTTACTATCATTTAGTATTGGCAAATCGTTCATATAGATTAGGAACAGTATTGGTCCAAGCACCGATACTTGTGGAACACCGCTAGTGACCTGGATTTTCTTCGATAATTGGCCGTCGAAACGAACTCTGATGTGTCTGTTGCTGAGATAATCACGTATTAGTTCATATAATCTTCCAACGATACCGTGTTTCTTTAGGTTGTTCATGAGTACTTGATGATCAACTGAAACAGGGTTATCAATAAAAACATGATTGTCTGATCCTCATGTTCATTAATGACATTGAAGCATGATTGAACTCGTCATCCATATACCTCGTCATCCTGTGGTTGTTGTATACTTATTGCATTTTCTACCATAAAAAGTCTGACTTCTGAGAACTCACCGATTCTGTTGTTCGCGAATGATGTCAAACTACGGTATATCCTATCTTACACGAAAGATTTTGACGACCTGCATGCGGATCATACTTCTCCCGATACCCGGCAACGCAGAACCAGCTTCATTACAACCCAATCACCCCATAATCGTCACCTTGCTGAAATAACTAACTTCCGGTTAGTATGTAAGAAAAGGACCTCACGTATTCTTTCAAAGTAATCTTAGGTTTTCATTCCAATTTTCATATACAGTTACGGTCGCCAATCGCTACGTTGGCCTCTTCAAAATGGCATTCTGGCTTTTCGACTGTCACCTTTTTTTCAATTCAGCACGCGTATATCAGACTCCACCACAAATATGCGGTTTCCGTTTGGTTCTCATGGATGCCACTTGATATGAGCTTTTTACTAACTTTTCCCTAACATTTAGGTCGCATGTGGAAAAATTTAGCATGAAAATGTCTTTAATTTTTCAATTTTTATACCAGCACGGTGAGAGGTTAGTTGATGAAGAGAAACTGCTTTTTATTTTTCCAGTATCGGTTATAACGCGGTGGTGACTAAATACTACTCGGATAATCTCTTGGCGTCGTGGTCGTCGAAGATTTCGAATAAACAAAAAAAACGTTTTGGCAGTGGTGGGTGCTTCTCTGCAGATTTCCACCAAAAGAAATTCTGGACGCTTGATTGGTTCGTTAGCCACATACAGTCCTGTGCAAACTGAACTGAACTGAACAGAAGTAGAATCGTGTATAATAAAGAAACATAGAAACTATAGCCTTTACTTGATTTACGGATGACGCTAAAAGGTGAACTGCCTAAGCTTGTATAGCAATTAGGGAGAGTATTCATGGAGAAACTTACCCAAGGTACGGTCCAAACCTGCCTAAAACTGGAAACGGTACTGCAGGATATAAGTACTTCTGAATAATGATCCAGAAGTATACAACCCTAAATCTGAAAAAGGTTTTCCTGGAGTCTAGCCGACATCGTTTCTTAGCTATTTTAAGTTAATGGCCTGAGATGCCGAGCTCAGGACTTAAGGTAAAGAAGTCATTCATTGGCACGCCGCATAAACCCTTCAAAACCTTTAAGGTTTCAATTGATTTACCTCTTAAACGACGGTGAATAAGGAAGAAAAGATCGAGAAACATCAGGCGTGCAGCGTACGTTTTCCCTCGCTGACCCTCAATCATGCGAGTTGCGAGGTGCTGTACGATTTCAAGTCGAAGGATGTTCTCTTGTAGTGAGGACACCACGCCTGAACACAATATTCGAGGTTGGTCAACATTCCGAGCGTTATCATGAAAAATTTCAATGAAATATTTTCTTTTTAATACACGATCCTTTATTAGCTGACCTCTCACCGTGCTGGAAAAGAGAAACTGATTTTTTTCCAGCAACGGTTATTACGTGGTGATCCCTTAATACAATCCGTGTAATCTCTTTGCTTCATGCAAAGGAATTTGTGTGCAATCGGTTAGAATAGTTTTTGGGTAACGTTTCACTTCTGACACAGAAGCTTCGTCAGACCAAGGGTGATAGTCAGGACAGGGAACATGATTAAGTAGCAGTCAACCCACCACCACTTATTTGACCTTACCGCTAAACAGCCTATAGTACCACTACAGTGTGTCACGTCTCGTGGGAATGACCAGGATCAGTGGCCGATTTTCCACACAGTGTGTATCCACGTCAATCTGATACAAGTGAACACGGTCAAGGTCAGTTGACACAGCGGCCCACATACGTAAAAGTACATAACTAACGGGGCTAAGGTTAAGCTGTTTGAAGAAAAACAAAAATCTAATTAACTAGTAGGTATAAGGTGAATAAAAATTATTTACTTTCGCATCAGTGCTGAGCGCCAGATTGTGGAGATTTCTGCCCCATCCACCTTATTGACCGCCAGTCGACCTGCCTTGGCAATTTCGACCGCCTCCGCATGTAGGCGTTCGCTATACGGTTTAATACCGCGTCTCAATATTGCCACATTGTCTAGATCGACGCTGTGGCCCGTATCTAAAACGTGCTCCGCCAAGGCGGAATCACGAATAAGGGATTGATATTCCCTCGCATCCCGGGGCTGTCTCCGGACACGCTTTCGGTGTTCTTCGATTCTAGTGTGAATTTCCCTGGAAGTCTGCCCTATGTAAACACCCGAACAGTCCTTACAGTTGATTCTGTAGATGCTGTTCGTAACGCTAGTAAAGGCGTCTTATCCTTGAGGTGCATCAGAACCGAACGGATAGTTTTCCCTTTCTTATAAGTTACGCGTATGGCCGCCTGGTTCAAGATTCTACGTATCGCTTCAGAAGTGCATTTTACATAACGGTATACAGACTGTATCTCGCCAATTTTTCTCCGATTTTTCGGATGGGTATTTTACCTTCATCAATTGGCGTTTTACAAAACTTTTGGATAACCGTGGTCTATGAGCCTTTGGCTCGCTTCACGGTGCGCCTGTTTTCGCTCCCTTTCGTCGCTGCACAAGTGTTCTATCTTGTGGAAAATGGAACAAGCTATGGAACTGAAGACCTGTCTTGGATGAGCGGAAGTGTATCGTAGTACAGCATCTGTATCGATAGGTTTCCGATAGACAGAAGTTTTTATTTTCCCGTCTACTTTTTGTGCTAAACAGTCTAAAAATGGAAGAGTGCCTGTGCAGGATTCCACTTCCTTTGTGACAGTAATACATGGGTCTATTTCATTTAAATATTTAAAGAAGGCCTCTAACTGATCTCGCTTGATGATAACAAATGTGTCATCAACATAGCGCCACCATAATTTTGGCTTGAACCCTTCATTGTTAAGGGCTTTGTTCTCGAAATGCTCCATATACATGTTCGCAAGTACTGGAGATATCGGTGAACCCATTGCCAACCCTTCTTTTTGTCTATATAATTGCTCATTAAATACGAAGTGGTTCATGCTTAGGCAGATCGATACACCGTTGATAATTTGCTGGACGCTCAAGTTTGTGCGATCTGACAAACTGGCATCAGATTCCAAGGCCCGTCTAGCTAGCTCTAACGCACTTGTTGTATCGACGTTGGTAAACAAAGCGCTCACATCAGAAACTAACCATTATTTCATCGTTATCTATTGTTACCGACTTTAAGCGTGCTGCAAAGTCATTTGCGTTCTTGATGAACGAGGCTGTATTGCCGACTAAAGGTTTCAACAAATAAGCCAAATGTCTAGCTAACTCGTGCGCAGGTGATCCGATACCGTCGACGATAGGTCTTACAGGAATGCCTTCTTTATGTATTTTAGGTAGGCCGTAGAACCTAGGAGTTAGAGTCGACTTGGGATACAGGTTATACCACAAGCCCTTTCCCAAACTCTCCTTAACGCCACGCAAATACCTAGAGACTACCGTTTTGCTATTATTCATTACCTTTTTCATTTCACCATTATCTATCCGTTCATAAGGACCCTCTGATAAGTGTACCCCAACCTTGTCTAAATAGTCGCTTTTGTTCAAAATTACCGTTACTTTACCCTTATCAGCCTTAGTAATGGCTATATTTGTATCTTGTTTCGGCGTAAGAAGTGCTTGTCTTTCGTGTGAATCAAGGTTTGCATCGCCTTGTTCCTGGTTTTTAATGACACCTGCGATACAGTTTCTTACCGCGTCTGCCTGTTCGTTGGGGAGTGCATTTAATGATCCCTCAATACAGGGGATAAGATCCTCAGCTTTCATAAAACTCTTACTTATGCAGAAATTCAAGCCCTTCTCCAACAATCTTTGTTCAGCTTGCGAAAGTTGTCGATTAGATAAATTCAAAACACTAGAATACTGGTTGCTAGATAATGACTTATTAGATTTAACTGAAGAACGTTTATTATAAAACTCGAATAACTTGTTGAACTTACGGTTTTGTCTTTCTCCTATTCGCTCCGTTTGTGTGGCTAAAACCTCCGCGTGTTTTCCACAAATTCTGCAGAAATCCGCTTCGGATAATTCAACGCGCAGTTTCGACATCATTCTCGAGGCTTTCGATCGAGCGGCCAATAGGGTTTCGTTGACCCGGTGGATCCTTTGTTTTAAAAACACTTTGGATGCGCTCGCGGCAGCCTTTGTCGATTTGCGGGAATTATCCGGAGGTTTTACCACCAGATCCCTTGGTATTACGCCCCGCTGCTTGCAACGAAGGTTGAAGATGCGGTGGTTCACCCATCTGGCTTCATATTCCGCTGTTCTCACCAACTCACTGGCCAATTTTCGAACACGGGGCTCGTAGGAGTCAGCAATCGATTGGAATATGTTTGGGACCGATCGTGTATTCATAATGCAAAGAATTTGTGTGCAATCGGTTAGAATAGTTTTTGGGTAACGTTTCACTTCTGACACAGAAGCTTCGTCAGACCAAGGGTGATAGTCAGGACAGGGAACATGATTAAGTAGCAGTCAACCCACCACCACTTATTTGACCTTACCGCTAAACAGCCTATAGTACGACTACAGTGTGTCACGTCTCGTGGGAATGACCAGGATCAGTGGCCGATTTTCCACACAGTGTGTATCCACGTCAATCTGATACAAGTGAACACGGTCAAGGTCAGTTGACACAGCGGCCCACATACGTAAAAGTACATAACTAACAGGGCTAAGGTTAAGCTGTTTGAAGAAAAACAAAAATCTAATTAACTAGTAGGTATAAGGTGAATAAAAATTATTTACTTTCGCATCAGTGCTGAGCGCCAGATTGTGGAGATTTCTGCCCCATCCACCTTATTGACCGCCAGTCGACCTGCCTTGGCAATTTCGACCGCCTCCGCATGTAGGCGTTCGCTATACGGTTTAATACCGCGTCTCAATATTGCCACATTGTCTAGATCGACGCTGTGGCCCGTATCTAAAACGTGCTCCGCCAAGGCGGAATCACGAATAAGGGATTGATATTCCCTCGCATCCCGGGGCTGTCTCCGGACACGCTTTCGGTGTTCTTCGATTCTAGTGTGAATTTCCCTGGAAGTCTGCCCTATGTAAACACCCGAACAGTCCTTACAGTTGATTCTGTAGATGCTGTTCGTAACGCTAGCTAAAGGTGTCTTATCCTTGAGGTGCATCAGAACCGAACGGATAGTTTTCCCTTTCTTATAAGTTACGCGTATGGCCGCCTGGTTCAAGATTCTACGTATCGCTTCAGAAGTGCATTTTACATAAGGTATACAGACTGTTTCTCGCCAATTTTTCTCCGATTTTTCGGATGGGTATTTTACCTTCATCAATTGGCGTTTTACAAAACTTTTTGGGTAACCGTGGTCTATGAGCCTTTGGCTAGCTTCACGGTGCGCCTGTTTTCGCTCCCTTTCGTCGCTGCACAAGTGTTCTATCTTGTGGAAAATGGAACAAGCTATGGAACTGAAGACCTGTCTTGGATGAGCGGAAGTGTATCGTAGTACAGCATCTGTATCGATAGGTTTCCGATAGACGGAAGTTTTTATTTTTCCGTCTACTTTTTGTGCTAAACAGCCTAAAAATGGAAGAGTGCCTGTGCAGGATTCCACTTCCTTTGTGACAGTAATACATGGGTCTATTTCATTTAAATATTTAAAGAAGGCCTCTAATTGATCTCGCTTGATGATAACAAATGTGTCATCAACATAGCGCCACCATAATTTTAGCTTGAACCCTTCATTGTTAAGGGCTTTGTTCTAGAAATGCTCCATATACATGTTCGCAAGTACTGGAGATATCGGTGAACCCATTGCCAACCCTTCTTTTTGTCTATATAATTGCTAATTAAATACGAAGTAATTTATATATATGCGGTTTCCGTTCGGTTCTCATGGATGCCACTTGATATGAGCTTTTTTCTAACTTTTCCCCAACATTTAGGTCGCCTGTGGAAAAATTTAGCATGAAAATGTCTTTAATTTTTCAATTTTTATACCAGCACGGTGAGAGGTTAGTTGATGAAGAGAAACTGCTTTTTATTTTTCCAGTATCGGTTATAACGCGGTGGTGACTAAATACTACTCGGATAATCTCTTGGCGTCGTGGTCGTCGAAGATTTCGAATAAACAAAAAAAACGTTTTGGCAGTGGTGGGTGCTTCTCTGCAGATTTCCACCGAAAGAAATTCTGGACGCTCGATTGGTTCGTTAGCCACATACAGTCCTGTGCAAACTGAACTGAACTGAACAGAAGTAGAATCGTGTATAATAAAGAAACATAGAAACTATAGCCTTTACTTGATTTACGGATGACGCTAAAAGGTGAACTGCCTAAGCTTGTATAGCAATTAGGGAGAGTATTCATGGAGAAACTTACCCAAGGTACGGTCCAAACCTGCCTAAAACTGGAAACGGTACTGCAGGATATAAGTACTTCTGAATAATGATCCAGAAGTATACAACCCTAAATCTGAAAAAGGTTTTCCTGGAGTCTAGCCGACATCGTTTCTTAGCTATTTTAAGTTAATGGCCTGAGATGCCGAGCTCAGGACTTAAGGTAAAGAAGTCATTCATTGGCACGCCGCATAAACCCTTCAAAACCTTTAAGGTTTCAATTGATTTACCTCTTAAACGACGGTGAATAAGGAAGAAAAGATCGAGAAACATCAGGCGTGCAGCGTACGTTTTCCCTCGCTGACCCTCAATCATGCGAGTTGCGAGGTGCTGTACGATTTCAAGTCGAAGAATGTTCTCTTGTAGTGAGGACACCATGCCTGAACACAATTTCCGAGGTTGGTCAACATTCCGAGCGTTATCCATGAAAAATTTCAATGAAATATTTTCTTTTTTATACACGATCCTTTATTAGCTGACCTCTCACCGTGCTGGAAAAGAGAAACTGATTTTTTTCCAGCAACGGTTATTACGTGGTGATCCCTTAATACAATCCGTGTAATCTCTTTGCGTCATGTTCGTGGAAAATTTCAAACGGACAAAATGAAAATAGTTTTTGTGATGGTGGATACCAGAGAAGAATGAACCAACGTTTTCGGTGGTGGGCGCTCCTTTGAAGCTTTCCACCGACAGAAATTCTGGACGCTCAATTGGCTTATCAGCCTCCTGTATTGACTGTTATACTCAATTATGCTTAAAAATCTTGCCTCAGTGCTTGCTGAACCGTTTTGCCAGCTCTTCAATTCATGCCTGCAACTAGGAGTTGTTCCCAGGAAGTGGAGGAAAGCCATAGTCGTGCCAATACACAAGGGTGGTTGCATGTTACCTGTTGGCAACTATAGACCGGTCAGCCTGACCCGCACCGTCTCGAATGTAATGGGAAAACTGCTGCATGTTAAAATCTGTCAGCATCTTCGTCGGCATTCTTTGTTGAGTGTAACTCAGCATGGATTTCTTAAGGGTAGATCCTGCCTGACTAACCTCCTTAGCTTTCTCAATACTGCCACTAGAAGGATGGATGAAGGGAAGCCTGTCGAAGCCCTCTACCTAGACTTCAGCAAGGCTTTCTATTCCGTAAACCACCGCCTTCTAGAGATTAAGCTTGCAGCCAAAGGCATACGGGGTAGTCTATTTGCTTGGATAAAGGCCTTCCTTACAGGTAGGACATTCCGAGCGAGAGTAAGATCTACGCTGTCGAATCAAACCGACGTGATCTGTGGTGTACCCCAAGGTTCGGTACTTGGTCCTCTTCTATTCCTGATTTTCATCGATGACTTGTCCTCTGAATTGAAGTGCCCATGCTTCATTTTCGCGGATGATGTGAAATTCATCGGATCAACGGATGAAAATACCTTGATGCACGACCTTGAGCGGTTCATAAACTGGTCATACCAGTGGGATCTCCCACTGAACCTAAATAAGAGCAAACTCTTGTCGACACTGGTTGATAAGATTTCGGTCCAGGTGGCGGGGAATTCCCTCAGTGTTAACGCCACACAGTGTGTTAAGGATTTGAGTTTACTGGTTAGGGCTGACTTGAAATAGGAGGACCAATGTGCCGCTGCGGCTCAGCGTGCACGCAAGGTACTTTTTCGGCTGAAATTCAGTGCTATCGAGCAGAAGACCCGATGTATTCCTGCCACTGTACAAGGTATTAGTTCGGCCGCATCTTGAATACTGTGTTCAGGCGTGGTGTCCTCACTACAAAAAGGACATCCTCTGACTTGAAAGCGTACAGCGCCTCGCAACTTGCATGATTGAAGGTCAGAGAGGGAAACCGTACGCTGTGCGCCTAAAGTCTCTCGATCTTTTCTCCCTTAGGCGCCGCCGTTTAAGAGGTGACTTAATAGAAACCTTTAGGATCTTAAAGGGTTTGAGTGGCGTGCAAATAAACGACTTCTTTACCTTAAGCTCCGAGCTGGGCACCCGGGGCCACTCACTTAAAATGGCTAAGAAACGATGTCGGCTAGAATCCAGGAAACACTTTTTCAGCCTCAGGGTTGTTAACTTCTGGAACATTCTTCCAGCAGAACTTATATCCTGCAGTACCGTGTCTAGTTTTAAACAGGGTTTGGACCGCAACTGGGGTAAGTTGTTCCCTGAATACTCTCCTTAATTGCTATACAAGCTTAGGTTTTTCATCTTTTAGCGTTATCCCGTAAATAAAGTAAGGGCTAGAGTTCTCTGTGTGTTTTTTATTATACACAATGCTACTTTAGCTGACCTCTCACCGTGCTGGTGAAGAGAAACTGCTTTTTCTTTTTTTTCCAGCATCGGCTATAACGCGGTGCTTCCTAAGTTCAACCCGGATAATCTCTTGGCTTCGCGATCGGCGAAGTTTTCAAATAGACAAAAAGAATAAACCTTTTGGCAGTGGTGGGTGCTTTTCTGCAGCTTTCCACGGAAAGAAATTTTGGACGCTCGATTGGCTTGTTAGCCACATACTGTCCTGTGCAAAATGAACTGAAGTGATACATAACCCCACCCTTTATGAAACCTTCGCAAATGACGCCGAACCCCCTGAACTCCACCCGAACCCCTGTATTGACTATCCTATGGTTATATTTTGAGTTCATAGGTTTTTGTACCATAATATACAATTGAATATTGACTATTAACTGAACTGAACTGAACTGAATGAAACTGAGCTATAGACTATTGAAGGTCATGCAGGCTTTTAAATTTCACATGCTCCACGCTGTCGTGTTACACTGATGTGGTAGAGGCCTGTCAGTGTCAAGTTGTTATTCAGTTATTAGGTAAATATCTTTACCTCGTTTTTATAAACATTTTCGAAGCCTTGATGTATCTAAAGGACTCGAGGAAATAATATCTATTCAATGATATCGACCATGACATTATCATGAACTATTTATGGCTCTATTTCAATACTGTTACAAAGTAAAAAGCAAACTGCTTTTGCTAACCACAGGGTAACATTTACATTTGACGTAGATGTACGGTGGAGTAAACTTCGGTGTTCCAAGCCTATTAGCGGAGTTTGACCAGCCTTACTTTCCGTGATTTCTGGTTTCCATAAAAAACTTTTCGTCTGTGCGTGCACATGACTGTTGATCATACTCTTTGTCCACCAAATGCAGCATATCACAAAGCGCAATCCTTGTTCTCCGCCTGTTCATTCTTATCAAGTACATCGGCCAGAACAGAATCACCGTTCTTTCTACTTGCTGACGGCGTTGAAAATTGGCGTTCCCTAATGTCCCATTTTGATTTATTTGCTCTACAAGATCTATTTATGTTCTTAATCATAAGTCTGGATTTCGACGAAATGTCACAGTCAAAAGAAAACGAGAATGGCTTTATTCGTGTACATGAATTTTCAGAATTCAGAGACTGGAATAAAATACTCTCATGTTGTCCAGGCCCAAACCCACATGAGAAAAAGGAAGAATAGTAGTGAGACGCGTGCACGCAGCTAGGTATCTTTGTCAAATCAATTACGGTGTTATATGCGCAATTCAGAAATACTGGACAATTACATACCTTGAACGTTCTACCGGATGGCTTAGACAGTTTAAACAGGTGGTCTCTAACACATTACATTTTATTGAATACCATTCTCCTTATCTGAAACCATGTCGCCCGCCTTTATGATACGACAGTACTACGATACGTGACGCGTAAATTATTTTTGTGTCATCATGCAGCACGATCTTGGTTGCGCTGCATCTCGAACGAGACACAACTTCTGCCAACCAAAACATGTCTACTTTGCCACGCTTTTTTGATTTGACCGGTTTCTCTCCCAATGCTGCCGAATGCATATATCCGTCCACATTTGTGATAAGCAGCACGTGCTTAGCAACTTTGCCTTCTTGATGGAAGCAGAGGGAGCAATTCCCACATGAGCTTGATCACTGACTTCACCAAAATAAGGAGTTTTGGGGGAGGCAACCAAAACGGCTTACCATTGTCCATCAAACTGACAGGAGTCCAAATATGCCTTGAACTTCATCTCGGATTCCAACGGCACAACAATATGCGGCCATGCATTCCATGCGTTTATTATTCGAGTGGGCAATGCGAATTGCACCGGGAGTCGCATTCTCCTCCACTTTTTTTAACTTTGGGCTATGACTACGAGTTATTCTATCTTCAGGTAGAAGGAGGAATTCTTGTAATTTCAATCCGTAATCTCCCAGAAGAATTCTGAGACTAACCAGGAGGTCAAAGCGTCTACTTCTATGCTCCAGTGAATACAGACGCAACGTGTCCTCATAAGTGAGCCAGTAGAGACATTTAACCACTTCCGTTGCTCTTGGCTAAAAAATTTTCTAGAAAGATAAAAGCACCGTCAAGAAAGTACGTCCTCATAGCCGAACCAGGTCCTTTGTGCATAGCTGCACACTTCACTGGATTTATTGGTAGTTTCCACGGGATGGACCAGCTATTTAATTGATGCAACTTACTTTGTAAAACTTACCCATTCTCACTTCTACTGACCGCGCCCCACATCTTTAAGTCGTCAGTAAAAATCAAGCAGTTTTTGATTCAATAGAGCATGCAGATCACTGGCAAACACTACGGACGACAATTGTCCGTACGCTCGAACCATGCCCGAAGTTTAGCAATATAATGCTTTCAAGATCCAAACATAATTCTCGGGCACTTCCATGTCTCAGCAGACAGTTCCAAAGACTTTCGCGATGGATTGAATCGAATGCCGCTCGGATGTCAAGGAATACCACGATAGTTGGTCTACGAAAAGGCTGGGGTTGCTCCCTAACTGACGGAGTGTGAAATTTGATCTATGCACTCTCGACCGGCACAAAACCCAGTTTGCTCCTCACGGATTTGCTCTTCCCGTTTGGTACTCAATCAGTGAAGCAGGATGGACGGCAGTATTTTAGAAACAACTGAAATGAGACTGATACCCCGGTGATTTTCACAGGAATCGCGCCTTCCCTTTTTGAAAATCGGAGCAATTACTGATTCTCTCCAAGGGATCGGAACGCGTTCCTCAGCCCATATGTTGGCGAACAGCGCTTGAAGTTAGCGAACTAAAGCGAAACCGCCATCTTTGAACAATGACGGAAGCAACGCATCAGCATCTGATGCCCAATGGCGCTTAAGGCTCCGGAGTACGCTGTAAATCTCTTGCTTGGCTTCAGACCGGTGATTTGTGATCTCTGTTAAGAGTGTAGTTAAATGATTTTTAATATTTAATTTAATAGTTCTTATACTATTAGTATCTGAAGTTGTGTAACTTACATTATTCTGTTTTAGCTTCTACTTGATAATGCTGAGAACACTATTTCATTCAAACCTCCGACGGGCTATTTTCATATCCAAATTTCTTCCCGCTAATGCGAATTCTTCATGGTTGTCAACCAACCTCCATGTTTCTCGGCACATCAGCTTTCTTTTAAATCGATCATATGCTAGCTCCAGGTATTTTCTTTTCAGTATTAATGTTTTGCGTTGCAGTTTTGATAATGATACATCGTTTCGGAACTATCGTGAACCTCAACAGGATATTTCTGGCTTTCGTGAGCCCCCGGGCTATGTTGCTCCACACCGCTGGCTCAAACCACGACCACTTCTCACGGCTGTTGAGGATCAGTTATTTGATATGAAGCAACGCACCTCTGTTGAGGAATACATGTCTAACCATCTAAAGGCTAGTTTGTCGGGTGCCCCTATTCAAAATGGTTTCACCTACCCTGTGCTCGATACGGTAAGAATTTTTAACGCCTTCAAGTTACTATAGGTTTTGTTCTATAAATCTAATCGATTGATTCACTGTTTTTGGGTCAACGTCAACTTTACTACCGAAGAGTCTATTGCAAATAGTTATGTGGCGTTTCGGATTGTGACAGCTATAATCCATTGATTTTGCGAAGATAGCGATAGTCGAGTACCTAGAGACGTCTTTCTTCTTCCCTCTATAGAGTGGTACTTGTTGTTTCATATTTTCTGTCCAGATTTCGAGTGGTTTTGCTTTCCGGGTGTAAAGCGCGGATAATGGTTCACTTATTATCGCCAGTTAAGCAACCCTATCAGATACGGGATACGTAAAACAACCAGACGTAGATATTGATGAACTACGTCCGTGAACTACGTTGGTAACTGTTGCCAAACCATTGCCGTGGCAACACTGTTTTGTTTACCACTCTTATATTCAAATGGCACAACTCTTAATGCAACCATACCTTGACTTGTCTAAAACTAATAAATTTTTGAAAACAACCGATTAATTGTCCCTCTTTTTGCTTGATTGCAGTCTACGTGATTCGACATCCAATCGGTTACTCATTCTGAGAGATATGGCTCGGAATCATATTAATTGCTCATCATCTTATCACCTAAGACAGCGTTGCATCGGTAGCACACAATCTTTGAAGCCATATAGTCCACATGTAATTATATTCACAAAGAAATGGCGAAGCTGTGCGCAACAAACCAGCATGCGAATTGGGTTAAGGCGCCAATGTTTCTGACCCGTTTAAACGGCAATCAAGTACCATGAATGAGTAGTATACCATAGAACACAAGCCTGATCCCGACAAAGTCATAGACTGCATGTGAGCTAAAGTACTGTCAAGTTATCGAGGCTTATAGAGATATGAGAATTAGTAATACCGTATCAACAGGACTGTGTTTGCGCTTTTATTGCTAGCGTCACAGCAGTCTTTCCGCACAACTCACCAATAACCGTGTGATGATCGTTTCAAACAAATACCGCGTTACAGAAGACTGATCGCCCGAAAGTTCAGGTTTATTCAAGTTAGAACAGCTAATATAGAATTTAAAAGATAAAAACGTTCAGACTTCAATGGTGTCTCGTATTTGATTATCCCATGCACTTCGCGCACAGTCTATCCACTCGTGCTTATGCATTCAAGCACCGACGACGTTGTAAATTTGTTGCCTGATTACCCCAAGCCACCAATGACCGACCGCCTTCTTGTGTTTTCTTTGGCCACATCTCACAGCCCTGAACGATAAAGCTACAGCTTGCTGTTGCGGTGTGATGATCCCCAATAGTCGTCCCTACCTGATAAGCGCAAACAGCGCGATAACGACTTTGGGGTGCTATAGGACTACTTGTTGTTGTCGAATGAATTTGTTCGTTTCCTCGATCTTCAATGTAAGATGTGGTTGGCGATGAAGACTCAACCGAATACGGGCTTACATTCATGTTTTCAATTTTTGTTTAATGCGGATACGCGATTCTAGTAATTCGTTGATAATTCATGAACGATTAAACCAATTAATTAAATTATTGACCGCACCTATTGTTAGCTTTGCACATGCATTTACTCGTTCTACCCACTATTTTCAGGTAATTCTACCTTTATATTCCAGCTAACTGATATTCCTCAACTGAGTTCGGTTGTGTTTGAAAATCTACAGCGCATGGGTCTCAGTAGCTTGACTCCCGTTCAACGCCATGCTATTAGTATACTGGGCTTTGATGAGGCAATCCCTATTCAGACTAAGGATTCTTCCTCGTTCGATCGTGTTGTCGGTCAATATGATCTGATGGCCGCTGCTCAGACCGGTTCCGGTAAAACGCTGGCTTATCTGATTCCAATTCTCAATCGTCTTTTACGAGTTTATCCGTACGAAGCGATGCAAAACAATGTAGGTGTTTTAATTTGAATTCTCGCGTGCAATTACAAAACGTTATTTTGTTTAGCCTACCGGGTTACTTTATCTGATCTATTTTCCCTTACACATTCGAAAAGCACAATCTTCTGCTTATATGTCTGTTATGACTAATTCTTGTGATTGTCGCCGTATGTCCAAGTAATGGTGTCGATATATGTACAGTTCTCGCGCATCTGAACCTGTTTACAGGTTGCCTTGCAATCTGGTTTAAAAAATAAGCGAATTTATCCCCCATTCTCTACAATCTTTTGCTAAAAACTCTCTCACGATGCGAAGATCCAGTCTTCATCTTTCCGATTTCTTTTAGCTCCGTGCCTTGTGTTTCAAAAATAGCCCTATCGTTTAATTGAATTGTATATGTATATTTTTTGTAGCTCTTTTTGTAACTGTCTAATCAACTTTATTTTCCTCGCTCTCACGTAATCCATCACTATTTAACTATTATTGGTGACTTCACATTTTTGGAAGTTAGCAAACTCTCGTATGTATGTATGAATGTATGGAATCACAAGTTGATGTATTCCTCGCAATGTATGCATGAAATCACAAGCCCTATCCGGGCAAAGTACCGCACCGTCATAGATTGCACCTTTGCTAAGATAGTGTCAGGTTGCCCAGGCGAATCCTCGTGTAGTATTGAAGGTCGTTTTTTCATACTATTACCGGCGCTTTGTGGTCTAAGAACATACTGTTTTTTATCCAATGGACTATATTCTTTCTGTAGGTAGGGACAACCTGACAACATTTCAGCCCAAGCTGAGTTCAAGTTGGAATAGTAATGAACACAGATGTTTCTCAAGCGCAACTAATTACTGGTGGCCTACAGCCTCATCGCAACAATCCATTCGTTGTACATCGATCAAGACTCGGGAAACCTGACTGTATCTCAGCTCACGTGTAATCTATTACGATTAGACCCCAGGCTTGCAATTTCGTGCATGCATACGAGAAATTCTAACTAAGAGGCGCAGCGTCAGATAAATCGTCCGTTCAAGAAGTTGATCCCAGTGGATTACTCGCTTTACTTCTTGACTGCGTCATCTTACTTTCCCTAGAGTGCGTTTACATTTCCCTGTCTTTTACTGAGTAGGTACCGAATGTGGCTTGAGTTAAAGCTGGTGGATCGTCAGGCTTCGTGTATTCCGTTTATTTCTACCTACAATATTAATTCCCAACGCAACAAGGACCAGTATTGGGCATTTACTTTACGAACAAGCTGCAATGGATAGAAGTTGCCCGACAGTATACGATACGAAATATTTGTTCACAAAAAACGAGTGGAATCATTACAGCGCGAGGGAAGCGTGTACATTAGTGAAAAGTAAAATCTGGCTTAGATATAATGAGAGCTCGTTGAGTGCATAATTTCTTAGCCTTACGTACCACACAAAATTTAAAGTTTCTGTCTAGTTTCACCTCAATTTCACCTGCTAAGGAACTATCCGAACCAAGCCCGACCTTTTTTTTTGATTCTTGTATTTGGTATAATTAGAGTTACTGTTGTAGATATCTGTTCTTTTGTGTATTCCTCATTCTTTGCTGTTTATCTTTTCCGACCACCTATGGCATAACCGGAATGACCCTAGTAAGAATGCCACAGCGATCAAAATAAGCCCCAAGTTTATCGTGGCAATATTGTTACACTATCTTCTCCTTAATCTGGCTTTACTCGTTTTTATCCAACAATGCTATTTGGCCACAACCTGCAATTGTTTAACCTTGTCAGTTTCACTTTGACCACATTTGGGGATTCTGGGATCTTCTGATTTTTAGATGGACAAGCCGATGTGCCAGCACCCAGTGGGATTAGTGTTAGTGCCCACGCGTGAACTGGTTCAACAAATTCGGTTGGTCGCTTCCCAGGTTTGTACCACTTATATTGTATCTTACGCTAGAAGCTATGCTTTCGAAGCTTTCTTCGACCGGTTGGAATTTTCGGCGGAGAGAAACCAATGCGACAACAGAATGTGATTGCTCAAGGATGCCATTTTGTCGTTGCCACGCCTGGAAGATTATTGGACTTTTTAAAACAAGGTCTCTTGAGCTTGGAAAATTGTAGGTAGGTCAATTCGCATCGATGTTTTCATGGTCTTAACATCATTCCATGTAAATTGCTGCTTAAACTGCATTGTTGGAATTTTTACGTTAAAGGTCGTTGATCTTGGACGAAGCTGATCGCATGCTTGATATGGGCTTCGAGGATCAAATTCGAATGATCTTGGAATCGCCCGAATTTCAAATGCCACAAGCTGAAGGATCGGAACGTCAAACTTGTTTGTTCAGTGCCACGTTTCCGAGAGAAGTTGCTGTACTTGCACGAAACTTTCTGCGTGGTGACCGTTGTATCTCGCTCACGCTCTCGGATCAGCAGTTCGGGGCGGTGGTTCCTGAATGGGGTAAGACCGCTCCAAAGGTCGGGAAAATGAATGAATTGGCACAGCTGGGTCATATTGTTCCCCGTGAGATCACTCAGGAGTTTCAACTCATCCAAGATTCCTCCTTCAACGCGCTCTACTCACATTTGCTTTCAGTA
>JACCGJ010006309.1:0-23393 GCA_013407085.1 Atriophallophorus winterbourni
TGTGTCCCTGGTGAAAAGCAGTCTTCTAATAAAGTTAGGAATCCAACCTGAGAAAGAAGTTTTGCATGTTCGAACACTAAATTCGGTATCTCATCTAGACTCAGGCACGACGGAATTGTCTTTGGGGCCATTGGGTTGCCAAGAGCCTGCCGTACGCATAAATCGTGCATACTGTGTACCGGAGTTACCGAGAAACAATAGTTGTTCAGCGGCTATAGACGCCATGCCGTGGGAACATCTGAAAGACCTTGACTTGCCTGACATTCCTGATAAAACTATTGGCCTGCTTATTGGAGCAGACGTACCGGATGCGCACTGGGTTATGGAGCAGAGATTAGGTCGCCGTAACGAACCCTTTGCTTATCGAACAACACTTGGCTGGGTGGTTTTCGGACCAGTTATCTCAGACTCGACACGCAACAAGTTTGTGTTCAGTGTGCAACGGGAAGACACGGATGTGGCTGAGCAATTGAAGTTGATGTACAATAATGAATTCGAGGATAGTGCCTCATGTGATCAACAACTGTCGAGGGATGAAATAAAAGCCGTTCAACTTGTCGAAAAATCTTGTCGTTTGAAAGATGGGCATTTTGAAGTGTGTTTACCTTGGAAAAAGGATTTCCACAGACTCTGCAGCAACCGTGAACAAGCAAAGGCACGTTTACAGAGTCTGCGTTCTAGGTTTCTGCGAGATCCTGAGTTACTTCAAAGGTATGCAAGTGTGATGGAACACAATTTTATCTGCGGATATGCAACTCATGTTCCAGATCATCAATTATCGACAAACTTTCGACCTCGATGGTATCTTCCTCATCACGCAGTTATTAACCCTAAGAAACCTGGTAAGATAAGGGTTGTACATGATTGCGCCGCCAAGTTCGGAGGTTTATCACTCAATGATTGTTTATACCAAGGTCCAGATACACTGCGTAGCTTAGTTGGTATACTTCTGCGATTCCGTAAAGAGGTGATCGCGCTCTCTGCCGACATTGAAGAAATGTTCATGCAAGTTTCTGTACCTGTTAATGACCGAGGTGCTCTGAGGTTTTTGTGGTGGCCAAACAGTGACTTATCTCAAACTCCTACTGAATACCAGATGGCGGTTCATCCTTTTGGAGCTGTTTCATCGCCATTTGTCGCGAATTTTGCACTCAAGCAGACGCTTGTGCATTGCGATCAGAACGCCTTTCCGCTGGTTGCCGAAGCTATTCAAAATAACTTTTATGTTGACGATCTGCTGATTTCTGTATCAAGGGAGAGTGATGCAATAATCTTTGTCGACGAAATTTGCCGGACGCTTAAGAAATGCGGTTTCACGTTGCGGAAATGGTTGTCGAACTGTAAGGGTGTTTTGAAAGATGTCCCAGATCAAGAATCAGCTCATCCTGGTGGCAAATTTTATCTTAATCCCATCCCTCCTGATAGAACATTGGGTCTTGAATGGGATTCAATTGCTGATGAGTTTCGGTTTTTGTTTTGGCCGAAGGATGTTGCCCTTACGAGACGTTCGTTGCTGTCAGCGGTTTCGTCCTTGTTTGATCCATTGGGGTTGGTCGCTCCAATCTTGTTGCCGGCCAAGTTGTTATTACAAAAACTTTGTCGCGAAAAATTGGATTGGGATGCTGAACTATGTTCGACAGACGTGCGAGCTTGGGAGATCTGGGTGTCCAACGTTCGGAAACTGCAGTCACTGAGAATACCTCGATGTATGAAGCGCGAACGTGCTCACTTAGTGCGACCTCAGTTACATGCATTCTGTGATGCATCGGAAGTTGGGTATGGAGCCGTGATTTACATTCGATTTAGTCCTGAGTCGGCTCTTCCATATTGTTGTCTACTCTACTCGAAGTCGCGCGTTGCTCCAGTCAAGCCCGTTACTATTCCGCGTCTGGAATTAGTGGCCGCTAAGCTGGCAATTTCACTTACTGCCGTTGTAAAGGAGGAACTTCATTTGGAATTAGATGAAACATGTTTCTGGACTGATTCGACAATTGTCCTCCATTATATCAACAACACTTCCACGAGGTTCAGTACATTTGTATCCAACAGACTGGCTGCGATACATCAATACTCAACACCAAGTCAATGGCGGCACGTGCGTTCGGAGGACAATCCGGCCGATCTCGTTTCTCGTGGTTGCAACGATATCTCTGAAATACGTCGATGGTTAGAAGGACCAAGGTTTCTGACACAACTTAAATCCGAATGGCCGTTGAATATATACGAAGCCCCAGCTGATGTCGAACTGAAAAGGAATTCAAATAGAATTAATGTCGTGCAAGAAAACTCCGGTCTTGATGATATCTTGCAGTATTACTCGTCTTGGCGGAGATTAAAGTTAGCGGTGGCCTGGTTGATCAGGTTCAAACAATATATTGTGAATAGAAGTGTTGTTCAGAACAAAAGACTCACTGCTGATGAGATATACAGCGCAGAACGAGACATTACGGATCGTTCAAGCTCAATCTTTTCCTGGGATCGCAAACCTATTGTTATCTGGACGAAACTGTACTAAAGTACGTGGGGCTCAATTGCGTAAGTTAAACCCAGTTATCGCCGATGGACTGATCTGCGTAAACGGTCGCTTTAATATGGGGGCACATCCCGATGTCAAAAAACTTCCAGTCGTCTTACCGAAGAAGCACGTTTTAACTGACCTAATTGTCAGGCATTACCACATTTGCGAAGGACACAGTGGCATTGCACACGTATTATCGACCATACGAGTACGCTTTTGGATTCTTCAAGGTAGTGCTACTATAAAGCGAATTATCGGTCAGTGTTTTTTATGCCGCCGATAGGCAGCCCAGAAATGCCAGCAGTTGATGGCCCCGTTGCCGATTAGCAGAACAGAACCTGGTTCATACCCGTTCCAATACGTGGGTATTGACTACTTCGGCCCGTTCTGTGTGAAACGTGGAAGAAATACAGAGAAACGATACGGTTGCTTATTTAGTTGCTTGCAAACCAGAGCAGTTCATTTAGAGTTGGCTCATTCGTTATCAACAGAATCATTCATTATGGTATTAATACGGTTTATTGGGCGACGTGGAATACCTACAGATATCTACAATGACAATGGAACAAATTTCGTACGCGCTCAGAGAGAGCTTCGAGAATGCGTGATAAAGTGGGATGAACATAAAATAAACGAACATCTTGTATCACAAGGAACACCGTGGCATTTCCAACCGCCATATGCAAGTCATCGTGGTGGTGTTTGGGAACGTGTTATCAGGTCTGTCAGGAGGATACTGTTTGGATTGTTATTGGAGCAAGTTGTATCAGATGAAGTACTAAACACTCTGATGGTCGAGGCTGAACGTATACTGAACAACCGTCCATTAGTTCCGGCCTCATCGGATTCCGCGGAAAATGTGGCTTTGACACCCAACCACCTATTAATTTTACGAGGAAATGCGGGACTACCCACTTCTGTTGCTCAAACTTATCTGCGAGGATGGAAGCAAGCCTCTTATCTTGCTGATATTTTTTGGCGTAGATGGCTACATGAATATTTGTCTACACTCCATACCCGCCAAAAGTAGTTTCGAAAACACCGAAACTTGAAGGTTGGTGATTTAGTTCTCGTGGTAAACGACGCAACACCTCGTGGATCCTGGCCCTTGGGTAGAGTAACTGAATGCGTTTTGTCGAAAGATGGGTTAGTAAGACAAGTTTGTGTGCAATCAAGAGGGGTAGTAATTAAGCGGGATATTCGTCAACTTTGCTTTCTGAAAGCAGATTCGAATATAACGGATGGAGATGCAACGATACCATCGAACGTGGATGCTGGTACCGGAACGGGGTTTGTCACGTAAAGGGACCAGGCCAGCTGGATTGGTTGTGGTAAGGCATGGAAAACGTCTGGCTTCTAACCAATCTGGCTGAAAAGGCCGGTGAATTTTGTCACATGTGTGAGGCATGGAGAACGTCTTGTGCATTGTGACATTTTCTCACTTTGTTCCTAGATAATATCGTCTGATAGCCATTATGATATGACCGGCGATGGGTAAAGATATGGGTTAGGATACCAGAGCATGTACGTTGTCAGCCTTTGAGAAATCCGGCGCGGATTTCGGGGGGCGGTGTAAGATGAACATTGAATTTATTTTATTGACAACTAACTGTTTGAATCTCTTGGTATTTTTGTACATTTTTACTATTTTTGTTTTACCGAACTACTTGATTTTATTCGTTCTTGAGCTTATATTTCTGTATCTTTATTTGGCCGTTTGCGCGCTATTTGAAGTTGCAATCATTCGTGGTCATTGTTGCTGTTGAATAATCTGGTTTTTGGATTCAGTACGAAGCGGAATAATTGAGGTTTGCTATTTTTATTGTATAATTATTTTGCTTCAATAGTACCGTACTCATCTCACGTATGTGAAATTCTCAAAATAAACACCTCTATAGACAATATATTTTGTCACGGTATTCCTGGTTATTGAACCAATTGTAAGTATTTTGTACATTAGCACACGCATAGAACAGTTCACAATGTACAAAATACATTGTATTATCAAGTGTCAGGTTAACTAAGGTCTATGTATGTTACATCAAAACCTGGGACTCGTAGTATATGTATCTATACTTATTGTATCTCTATTGTATCTGTCTAGGCCTGGACAACCTGACAGTAGCTCAGCCCACATACAGTTTCTGTCTGTGCAGCACTTTGACTGGATCAGGCTTGTGCTTCCACTTCAATAGGCTCATTTCACCCACCTTTTGGTTTAAACATAGTTATACTTAAATAAATAGAAAATTGTAACATCTAAAACATTAATTTTTATGATTATCTTTTATAACGCAGCTGTAGTGTCAGGTTACCTAAGGTCTAGGCATGTCTCGTCACATTGCCACACTTCTTCATCGTAACCGTGCGTATTATAATCATTTTTACCATATGACCATATCCTTAACCGTGATCTGCTTATATTTAGCCCATTTATATATGAAAATATGGTTTGCCATAATATATTTACTAAACAAAAGAATGAAAAAAACAAAAAAATGAAAAAAACGCCAAAAATGCAAAAAATACTGTTTTTTATCTTTTTATCGTTTATAATCGATTTACTATTTCTCTTTGATAACCTCTCACCATGATGGTGAAGAGAATATCTTTAATTGTGTTCCAGTGTCTCCGACTCCCAAACCAACTCCGACACTGGCCCTTGCTCCTTCCGCATACGACTGATTCTTCTATTTGGACCGAGAGCCCTACTGTCGAACAGTTTTGGTTTCCTTATTTCCGACAATTCTTCAACTTTCTGGATCGTACAACTGGCCCAAACCTCATGCAATATAAACCACAATCTCTCCCCATTCCCTTCATTTTCTATATTTTTTTTCAATTCAACTTCGGTTTTTTATATACTTTTCTTCAATCACATCCACCAACATTCCCAAGAAGTCAATTTATATATTTATAAAAAAACTTTCTTTATTTCGTAAATTTATTTTTACTGTGACAATTAAATCTTCATGCGCACCATTTCTTTTATAATTCTTTGTCTTTTATTTTCTTTCTTTCAATCCCTGCTCCAGAATTGATCGCATCCCCTTCATTTGATTATTTCGAGGCAATCTAGATGAAACTTCATCACTGTGTGACATTGCGTGAAAAAAAATTTAACTTTCTTACCCTTGTAAATTTACCATCCTTTATTAATCAGCAAAATGTTCAAAAATTCCGCTTGATAAGGTCATTTTACAATTTATTTATTTTGTACACATTGATAACCTGATCATGCTTTGCATGCCTTGGTTAACCAAGAATATAGTATTATTATCATTATTATTATTATTATTGTCTTGTCAATAATTTGGTGGGCTTGGACGCGTCACTCAACCGTTGGATAAACATATTGGTGTTTATATCGCGACTGAAATCTTTGACGTTGAACTCGATTTTCCCCGGACCGAATTGTCGGTTACAAAGTGGTAACCCGTGGCCTCGACTAGCCAACGGAAAAACATTTTGCACGTTCTGGGTCGGGACCGAGATTTTGTTTTTATTCAGGAAATGATCATCATAAGTCCGCTGGCCCCGACGGTATACATCCGGCTATTTTTCAACCGCTCGTGAATATAGCTTTGAAATCAGCAATCTTGTTGAAGCTACCTTAATTCAGGGTGTACTACCGGATGATTGGAAACGAGCAGCGGTAGTAGCCATTTACAAAAATCGTCCGATTTCTGATGTACGCAACTATAGTCCAGTAAGCCTGACAAGCATTCTATGCAAGTGTTTGGAAAAAATTAATCGGCACCAGATATGGGAACATTTGGTAGCCAATTCCTTGCTTAGCACGTATTTGGGAAAGGAAAGTCCTGCCTAACCAATCTTCTAAGCTATCTTCATGAAGTGACATTAAGTCTCGATAAAGGGAGAGTAGTCGAAGTACGCTTTCTTGATTTTTAAAAGGCCTTTGACTCAGTGGATTATAGGTAACTTCTGCACAAACAAAGGATGTGTGGCGTCACAGGTGAACTAATTCGATGGTTAGACAGCTTCTTAACTAATCACACTAACTATGTTAGAATTGCAGGTGTGTACTCGGTGGAATCAGTGATACGCATTGGAGTGCCTCAAGGCCCGGTGCTTGGTCCACTACTTTTTCTTATGTTTGTAAACGACCTGTCAGCCTCTTTGAGTTCACGTTATTTCCTATTTACTGATGATGTTAAGATCCAAGAAACTGACAGTAGAGATACGGTTATCTTTGATTTAGAAAAAGTAATCGAGTGGCTTAAAACATGAGACTTGACACTGGACTTGGGAAAGAGTTGCGTTCTGTCGACTGATTTCGCAACAACCGAACAAGAAGTCGGCGAACAAACTATCATTTTAGCTGCTGCTCAGAAATTAAAGGATATGAACTATAACAGGAGATTTTAAGTGGGCTACTTATTGTGCCGAAGCTGCAAAAAATGTTCGCAGAGAATTGTTCAGACTTCGCTTTGCGTTGTCTTACCGAAAACCTTCAATCTTCATTTCCTTATATTGAGCAGTCGTGCGGCCTTACTTGGAATACTGCGCTCAATCCTGGACACCGTATTTGAAAAAGATATCGCATGTCTCGAAAGGGTCCGGCGCATTGATACTATGATGGTTGAGCGTCAGAGAGGAGAAACCTATGAGGCAAGACTCAATGACCTCGAACTGTTCTCACTAAAGAGACTGCGGCTGCAAGGCGACATAATAGAAGCCTTCAATATTTTAGAGAGTCTAACGGGTGATAATATTACTGAACTTCCTTAACTTGCCACTAAAGCAGCTACAAGGGCTAATTCTATGAAACTTGTTAAGAGTAGGCCCTGGTTGCTGCTACGTGAGCACTTTTTCAGCAACCATGTGATCAACTTCCGGAACAAGCTCCCAGATTGTATAGTAAGCCTCCCAAATGTGTTGAGCTTTAAAAGTGACTTATACGATAAATGGCCCGCCGTATTTCCGCACGTTGTCGAATAAAAAATTAAAAAACAACAAAAAACGAATTGTTACTTTTTTATATCTCATATCTGTCAAGGCCCTCGCAACCTGACAGCATCTTAGCGCGCATGCAGTCTATGACTGTGCTTCACTCCGCCTAGACTAGGCTAGTGATTTCATAAATCGTGCATTGTTTACGCATATTATTGCATTGTTTCCTGAATAGTTGACCTCTCACCGTGATGGTGAAGAGAACCCCTACCTTACTTCCCAGATATCCGGAAACGAGAACGTGTGAATTTCTTGAGAAATGCTCTGCAACCATATTTGTCGCAATACATTGTCGGTAATTTGTTGACCGCCCTGCGATTACTTGAGGTGCCGCAAATATTGGATAGGGTAACGGTTACCAAGTTCGGCGCCAGAAAGTAGCTTGCGTAAGTTCTGTTCGTCAGTCGAGCCAATGCGGGAAATCACGGTTGATTTTAGGACATCGTGAGGATCGGTGGACGGACGGGTGTTAATAAGATCAGCAACTCCCTTGGTAACCGAAGGCGGGAGCATGCCAACCACACGATTGTACTGTGTTCGTTGCGTCGGAACGCGATATGATTCGAATAGCGCTTTAATTTGTGCAAACCATAAACGAGGATCACTCATATCAAATGTGGGTAATTTAAAATAGCTTATTTTCTCCTCTGCGACGTCGTGTGATTCACTGTCAGATTTCATGTTGTGAGAAAAATAGTGTGCAAAATGAGAAAGCAAAATGCGTATACTGGAATGGATGAAAAAGTAATCCAATTTCGGGCTCACTAATTGTAGTGGTAAACCTAGTCAAGATAAAGTAATAAATAAGACTGGGCAACTAGGCGTGTTACCACTAACAGTTTATAGTTTATAGTCGAAACACAATGCTATTCCGAAGTAGTTTAGATCACGCAACCACAGAACACATTAACTCCAGCACAATCACGACAGTAGATGAAGCTAGTCCCAAAACAAAACAAGAGATGCGTCACGCCACGTGTAACCCAAAAACCGCGCGCTTTATATTGTACATAAACCGCTAGTCGGCATAAGCAGTAAAACAAACGCAGTAAAAGTTATGCAAATAGGAAACACTATAGGTAAGAACTTTATACTTAATATCAAAGTGCCGGGTGCTCAATCGCATACAGTCGAAGGAAATCTTTGCGCGTGATTGGCTTTTAGACAACTTCAGCCCTGTGCAACTAAAAAGATCTTGTCTCAATATGTAGGTGATGATATAGCAACAAACTGGCAGCTTATACACCACTGTCTGTCTTTCTTGCAAGATAGGTTTACAACGCAACTAGCCACAGTGGTGGACACCTGCGATGCGACGAGTGATTAGAATGCGGTGACCGTGTTTGAAAAACTTACAAAGCTTCTCATACACAACGGTCCTGGACAAGGTATAAAATGGTCAGAAATAAGGCTGTGGGAATCCAACGCAAGGCAAAACGGGATTTTGAATCACGTTTGGCACGCAATATAAAGCACTACCCAGAGCCTTACTGTAGTTATGCCCAATCCAAAGGCAAAACGCGCGAATGGATTGGCAACCTTCAGCAGGAAAACTAACCCCAAATAGTTTCAGATTCAGAAAAGGCTTCGGCCTTTCTCAAAAATTTCCAGTCTGTTCACAGGCTTGATCGCCAAATAGATCTGCCTGACATGCCAGTCATCAAAAGGCCTGATATCGTTACTCCACTTGAGGAGTTATTATTTAATGATGATAAGGTTGAACTTGCACTTGCAGCAACCAACCCTCATAAATCTGCTGGCCCAGACGACATTTACCTCTCAAATTATAAAAAACCTGGCGCCAAAACTAGCAGATCCTGTGGGTCGTATTTTTAACGCTTTCTTGCAACATGGATATATTCCTAGTATTTGGAAGCTGGCTAATGTGATCCCGATACATAAAGGTGGCAGTCGATCCTCAGCTTGTAAGTACAGACTTGTAAGTCTTACTAGAATCCTATGTAAAATCCTGGAGAAACTTATTAGGGATAGGATCTGTCGCCATCTAATTGATTACTCGTTGCTGAAATTCTGCTCAGCACGGCTTCCTTAGAGGGAAGTCGTGCTTAACAATTCTCTTATGTTTTCTTAACAAGGTCACTATGAGGCTAGATAAGGGCTAACAAGTTTAAGTTTTTTATTTGGACTTTTACAAGGCCTTTGATTCGGTAAACCACAGATTGCTTGTAGACAAACTTGGTTATATTAGTTTTGATGGTTTTTTGAAGAAATGGATAATAGGCTTCTTGAGTAATAGATTCTTTCGTGTCAGGATAGGCAATATGTATTCATGTATGTAAAGTAAAAGTTGTTAGTGGAGTCCCACAGGTTCCCGTACTCGGACCGCTACCTTTCCTCATTTTCATCGATGATTTGCAGCGTCACTTAAGTGTCCCTGCTATGTTTTTGCAGATGATGTCAAGATTATCGGATCACTGGACGAAGAGGATCTTCTTGGTCTGCTACATGGGATCTACTAGTTAACTTCACTAAAAGCTATCTCTTGTCTAAAGTCACTAAGAAGCTAGAGGTTGCTGGTCCAGATGGTATACTTCAGATAAATGGGGTGCCGAAAGTTCGTGACTTAGGTATAGAAGTTTCAGGGGACTTTACATGGGCTGATCAATGCGTAGTTGCTGCACAAGGCGCTAAGAGAGAGATTTTTCGCCTTCGATCAGTTTTATCCTGCAGGTCCCCAGAGGTTCTCATAAATTATACAAAGCGGTTGTGAGACCACAACTCGAATATTGCGTTCAAGCATGGTCACCTTATTTGGAAAATGATATTGCTAAGCTTTAGGGTGTTCAACGCCTAGCTACTCGTATTACTATTGGGCAATCAGGTAGGTCGTATGAAGAACGATTTGTGAGTCTCTTCTCACTAAAAAGGTGGAGGCTACGTGGGGACCAGATTGAAACCTTCAAAATCATGTCAGGTTTCAGTACTATTGATCTCAGTGAATTGTACGCACTGGCGCCAAGTGTGGGTCTAATGTTAGTAAGTTCTTCTTCAGTGAAAAGGTTTTAAATTATTGGAATCGAATTCCTAAAGAAGTTGTTTGTTCTACTTCGGTAGGGGGTTCCAAGAATGGACTCGACTCTGTGTGGCTTTCATTATTTCCTGATTTTTATCCGTAAGGCAATAGTTGGTATGATCCTCATGTTGTCTTTGAAACGCACTAATATTTCTCCTCACCTATTAGTTGGGGGTGTTTTTCTGTTGCATTCCAGATTACTCTCATACCAGAAGATATTTGTGAGGATATTGTTTGAAGTGGTGAACGCTCTCCTGTGGCATACCACCGAAAGAAATCTGGACACTCGATTGGCTCGTTAGCCACATACAGTCCTGTGCAAACTAAACTGAACTGAACTTGAACTCATGATAAACGAAGATCTCCCCCACAGTGAGACATCGATAAATATAGCTTTTTACCTAATCCAACTAACATCGGTATTTCTAACTGTCGCTAGGAGAAGACTGGCACTTGCATGTGCTTATAGAAGCCCGACCGCTTCATTATTAGACGACCAATTACTGATGGACACCTTGGAAGTACTAGAAGGGCAATGCTGTTGTTGTTGTTGGCCTCCGTCGGTCGATGTCGACCATGGATGTACATCACATCGCATGAATTTCATGTTTTGCAACATTTTGAATGACTAAACAGTCCGATTTGGGAGGAACAATCTCTCCCGCAGCGCTTGCGACGATAGTCAGAACTTTGTTGTAATGCATCAGTTGCACGCCGGCGGCGTGATCTGCGTTCAGCAGCTAGGAGCTGTATTTGCTCCTCCCCGGCTTGCAGTCAACGCTTTTCACAATGCCTCTAAAGTGAGCGGTCAAGAGCAAGTTTTTCCCAGCTTGCGGGGTCAATGTCAAGGGCTTCCATATCTCTTTTGCAAACATCTTTGTACCGCAAGTGCGGTCTGCCCAATGGTCGACTTCCTAATTGCAACTCACCGTAGAGTAGATCTTTACGGAATACGACCATTTTCCATTCTATAGACATGACCAAGCCACCGTAGGCGGCGCTGACGTAATAGGGTGAACATGCTCTGTAGACCAGCTTTCGAAAGCACTTCAGCGTTAGTCACTCTGTCCATCCACGATATGTTCAAGATACGACGGATGCTTCGTAGATGGAAAGCATTCAGCTTCCGTTCGTGTCTTGCGTGGGTGGCCCAGGTTTCACTGCCGTATAGTAAAGCATTTAGTACGCACGCGCTGTATACCATCATCGTTGTCTTCACAGTCAGCTTGCGGTTACCCCAAACACGAGAGTTCAATCGGGACAAAATGACAGCTGCTCTGCCAATCCGCTTATCAATCTCCGTGTCTAGCGAGAGTTTATCCGCAATGGTTGAACCAAGATATGTGAAATGATGTACTGGTTCAAGCTGACAGTTTCCAACAGTGATGATTGGTGGCGATACAGTCCCTTGACCAAGGACTTTGGTCTTGCTCATGCTGATTGTTAGGACCAAAGTCTTTGCATGCCGACGAAAAACAGTACATTAGCGACTGTAGGTTCTCTTGGGAGTGAGCAATAAAGGCTGCATCGTCGGCAAACAACAGGTCACGGATTATCACATCCCGTACTTTGGTTTGTGCTCTCAACCGGTTCAGGTTGAAAAGCTTGCCATCACTTCGCGTGCGTATGTAAATGCCTTCTGTTCTCGTCTTAAAAGCGTGCTTCAGAAGCAGAGCAAAGAAAATGCCGAACAGCGTGGGAGCAAGAACACACCCTTGTTTGACGCCACGGCGAATTCCAATGCTTCTGAACTGCAACCGTTAGAATGGACTGAGCCTTTCATGCCTGAGTGGAACGAAATAACGAGTCTCAGCAGCCTTGGGGGCAGCCTATCAGATCAAGCATTTTGAAAAGAGACCCTCCTGCTGACGTAGTCGAATGCCTTAGTTAAATCAATAAAAACAGCGTATAATGGCATACGTGTTCCCGACACTTTTCTTGAAGTTGTCTCAGGGAGAAGATCATGTCAACGGTTGATCTTCCCTTGCGGAAGCCACATTGAGATTCGGAGTAAATTCTATCAGCTAAAACTTGCAGCCGGATCTGTAAGACTTTAGCAAACAATTTGCCTACAACATTCAGAAGGGAGATTTCTCTGTAATTGTTGCAGTCGCCTCTGTCACCCTTATTCTTAAATAGCGTGATGATCTTTGTGTCTCGCATCTCTTGTGGGACACCCCCTCCTGCCAGCACTGAAGAAGCAAATGGTGAAGAGGCTGTAATAATGCTGCTCTACCGCATTTGATGAGCTCAGGTGGAATTCCGTCGTCACCAGGGGCCTTCCCATTCGCTAAGCGGTCGATTGCCTTATTGAGCTCATCAAGAGTAGGAGGGGTATCTAGATATTCAATGGTCGGCAACCGTTCGACATTTTCAAGTGCATGCGGTAGAACCGTACTGTCCCTAGAGTAGAGGGAGGAGAAGTGCTCTACCCATCTTTCCATCTGTTGAGTTTTGTCGACAATCGGCTTACCAGATAAAGACTTAATGGGAGCCGTTTTAAGTTTGTTTGGGCCAATGGCTCTCTTGATCCCATCATACATACCGTGAAAATTGCCGGTATCCGCAGCTTTTTGGATATTGAGGCTAACTTCAGTCCAATAGTCGTTTGCACAACGCCTTGCAGTCTGTTGGACCTTATTTCTAGCTGCTCTTAGAAGACGTAAGTTTTCATCTGTTGGCATACCTTTGAACCTCAAGAATGCTGAGCGTTTCTCATCCAGCACAGCAGTCATCTCAGAAGCGTTTGCTTCGAACCAGTCGCTCGTTCGAGCTTTCTTCGGACCGAAAGTGGAAAGTGCGACTCGGCATATGCAGCTTTTTATCAATTCCCAGTTTTCTGAAGCAGATTCAAGTGGGGTTGTCTTGTTGAACTCGTCCGTGAAGGCTTTTGCGAATCTCGCAGTTAGATTAGGTTCGCACATGCGAGTGACGTCTATCCTAGGCTTAGCAGACAATTTGGTGCGGTGAAATCTCGTGTGGGGGAGCTTCAGTTTTGCACAGACCAGTGAATGATCAGTGTCGCAGTCTGCGCTTTGATATGATCTGGTGAGGAGCACGCTTCCTATATTAGTACGCTTAACAAGAATAAGATCAAGCTGATGCCAATGCTTAGAGCGAGGATGCTTCCAAGAGACTTTATGCTGTGGTTTTGTTTGAAAGAAGGTGTTACTAACACAAAGATTGAACTGTGTGCACAATTCCAAAAGGCGTTGCCCATTTTCATTGGTTTTACCTACACCGAACCTTCCGAGACAGTTTTGCAAAGACTCGTAGTCTGCACCAACTCTGGCATTGAAATCACCCAATACCACTACACAGTTTTTCTGTGGCACGTTTTTCAGGACGGCTGTGAGGTTATGATAAAAAGCGTCTTTTTCAGCAGGCGTCGCAGAGAGCGTCGGTGCATAAACGTTGACCAACGTAATGGTACCAGTAATGCACCTCAGATTTAGAGTCCAAATCCGTTCGCTCCCGCTGCTGCTCGGTTCTGTTGCTTTTAATATGTCGTTTCGCACGGCAAACCCAACTCCATGCAGTCGAGGCTCATCGGAACCTCTTCCTTTCCAAAAGAATGTGTAATCACTTTCTGTTAGCTTACCAGTGTCTGGTAAGCGCGTCTCTTGTAGGGCAGCCACGTCGACATTCAGCCTCTTTAGCTCGTTGTTAATCACGGCGGACTTTCTAACGCCTCTGATATTCGAGACGTCGTCATGAAATCCTGGAAGCATGGACCGGACGTTCCAGGTTCCAAGTTTCAGAACTGACATTTGTTGTTTGGTATTTCGATTCGCTGGTGCGGAAAAATACAGTCTGCTTGTCGGTTGATTCCTAATCCCCATGCACCCAATGAGGATAGCAGACCGTGGCGAGACGGCACCTTATTGACTGGGGGCTGCCCAGCTTGAGGCGGGCGGTAGCCGTCCAATGAGACCTGGAAGTCTCTCCCACCGTCGAAAGCAGCCCCAGGCGCTTAGCTCTACGCCAGTCGAGCCATAGCTTTTAACCGGTATCTGCTGCTTCCCGTGTTATTTTCCGTAGAAGCGGAATGGAGTGTCCTCTCCATTGGTGCGTTGTGATGTACGCCAGGGCAGTTCAATATGGAGAACTAGCTGTTGCCCATGCAGCAAGTGCTCCCTCTCCACGGCACCACTGGAACCAAAGGAACAGCTAGGCTGATACGTTTGGACAACGATGCCGTCGCAGGAGTTAGCAGGACGAAGTTGAATAAACTTCGGACTGCCCAACGGGACTCCGGCTCCGGATTTTTCCTCAAGGTTGATGCAACGCATTAGTAATTGTTGGAGACTTCAATCTCCCGGGCATTGATTGGCGTACTGAAA
Source organism: Atriophallophorus winterbourni (assembly GCA_013407085.1). Classification (NCBI taxonomy): domain Eukaryota; kingdom Metazoa; phylum Platyhelminthes; class Trematoda; order Plagiorchiida; family Microphallidae; genus Atriophallophorus; species Atriophallophorus winterbourni. Next base: position 14,870 of record JACCGJ010006309.1, read on the forward strand.
TTTCTTCATCAGAGTCAGTTGAATCGCAATATCTAGACTGGTTTCATGTCGGGGCCTTTTATCAACATGTCAGGGAACATACTAGGTTTAGGACTGGACATACTCCGTCAACTTTAGATTTGGTTCTATCGTCTCATGAAAGAGATATTTATGGAATCAAATACCTTTTGCCACTAGGCAAGAGCGACCACGCTGTAATTCTTCTTGACTAGACTTTAGTGCATCCTAGTCCACAAATAAAGATGTCCCGCAACTTTGGTCGAATGGACATCGTCCAACTACAAACTAAAGCAATGAATCTAAGTTGGGAACCAGACGAATTAGAACCTAATGTATAAATCATGTGGAATATTATAAAAAGGCATCTTTTACAACTACATGATAATTTTGCTCCTCTACAACCAGTGAGAACGCGAGGAAAACCACCCTGGAGGAGCGCGTCTATTCGCAAGGCTATTAGATGTCGTGACCGTAGCTGGAGGGCTTACAAATTCTGTGGAGCTCACAAATCTGAACTGCAGTACATACAGACCAGGAATGCAGTTGTTGCGCTGCCAAGGAAAGCTAAAAAGGGACTTCGAATCCTGACTTGCCAAAAAAGCAAAGATTAACTTGAGAGCCTTTTATGGCTATGTTCAGTCCAAGCGATCATTGAAAGAAGAAATAGGTACGTTAGTGCTGGACGATGGCAATACGGCTTTGACTGCAACGGAAAAAGCCGATGCGTTGCATTTATTCATCTGCAGCGTTTATCGACCGATTCAGGTAACTGTTTAGAAACTCACGAGTGCAGAGCACCTCCCTTTAGCTCGGTGAAGGTTAATCGGGAAATGGTCACCACAGTTCTGTCGCAGCTGGATAAAACTAAGTCAGCTGGCCCCGACGGTATACATCCGGATATTCTTCAACCGCTCGCGAATATAGTTAGCCTTGCAATCAGAAATCTTTTCGAAGCTACCTTACTCCAGGGTATACTACCGGATGATTAGAAATGAGCGGCGGTAATAGCCATATACAAAAAGGGTCTCAACGCAACTACAGGCCAGTAAGCCCGACAAGCATTCTTTGCAAGTGCTTTGAAAAAATCATTCGGCATTAGGTATGTAAACATTTGGTAGCCAATTCCTTACTATCCGACGCCCAGCACGGATTCTAGAAAGAAAAGTGCTGCCTAACCAATCTTCTAAGCTTTCATGATGAAGTGACATTACGCCTCGATGAAGGGAGTATAGTCGAAGTCTGATATCTTGATTTTCAAAAAGCATTTGACTCGGTGAACCATAGGTACTTTCTGCACAGACTAAGTATGTGTGGCGTCTCAGGTGACCTACATCGATGGTTAGACAGCTTCTTAACTAATCGCACTAACTTTGTGAGAATTGCAGGGGAGTGCTCGCAGGAATCACTGATTCTCAGTGGAGTGCTTCAAGGCTCGGTGCTCGGTCCATTACTTTTTCTTATATTTGTAAATGACCTGGCAGCGTGCTTGAGTTCACGCTGCTTTCTGTTTGCTGATGAAGTTAAGATTCTATGAACTGACAGTAGAGGTACGCTCACCTCTGATTTAGAAAAAGAAATTGAGTATACAAAGAAGTGGGATTGCCACTAAACTTGGGGAAGAGCTGTCTTCTGACGACTGATTTAGCGACAACCCAACAAGAAGTTGGTGAAGATACTATCAGAATAGCGGCTGCTCAGAAAGTGAAGGATCTTGACATTACTATAACTGGCGATTTTAAGTGGGCTACTCAATGCGCCGAAGCTGCAAACAAGATTCGCAGAGAATTGTTTAGAATTCGCTGTGCGTTGTCTTACAGAAAACCTTCAATATTCATTCCCTTATATTAAGCAGTCGTGCGGCCTTACTTGAAATACTGCGTTCAATCCTGGACACCGTACTTAAAAAAGATATCGCATGTCTCGAAAGGGTCCGGCGCATTGATACTATGATGGTTGAGCGTCAGAGAGGAAAAAACTATGAGGCGAGACTCAAGGACCTCGAACTGTTCTCACTAAAGAGACGGCGGATGCAAGGCGACCTGATAGAATCCTCCAATATTTTAGAGAGTCTTAATGGTGATAATATAACTTAACTTCCTAAACTTGCCACTAAAGCAGCTACAATGGGTAATTCTATGAAACGTCTTGAGAGTAGGCCCTGGTTGCTGGCACGTGAGCACTTTTTCAGCAACCGTGTGGTCAACTTCTGGAACAAGCTCCCAGATTGTATAGTAAGCCTCCCAAATGTGTTGAGCATTAAAAATGAATTTCACGTTAAATGGTCTATCATATTTCCGCACATTGTCTAATAAAAAACCTTTTTGAAAAACAAAAAGAACGTATTTTTACATTTTTTCACATATCTGTCTAGGCCAGGACAACCTGACAGCAAATTAGCCCACATGCAGTCCATGACTTTGTTTCACTTCACCTCAACTAGGCTGGTGATTCCATACACCACACATTGTTCACGCATATTATTGCATTGTTTCCTGAATAGCTGACCTCTCACCGTGCTGGTAAAGAGAACCCCTACTGTAAATGACAAAAATTTGTGTAAAATTCCTTTTTATATTTCTATTTAAACAAATTGACAATTTCTTAGTTCATCACGGTTTTACCTATTTGTGTATACATTTTTGATACTGTTCGATCCACTTGTACACATTTTTTGTTTTGTTGAACTAATTGATTTTGCTTGGCTGCCTCTAAATTCCACATATTTTGCACGTGGTATTTGCGCTTATTTCATTGTTTCAATTTGGACACCAATTTGTGTGTCATTTGTTGTTTGATACAGAAATTTGGACGACAACATTGGTAAATTAACTATTTCTAGTTTTTATGCGTCAGGTCGTCATTTTCATTGAATTTATTATTGTTGGAGTTTTGACTCCATTGTACCGGAGCGTTCCTATATAATTGAGGTCTGTATACCATTATTATTGTAACTGTCATTAATTACAGTACCGTAGTAAACCCAAATAGTGGTTCTGAATTTGTCGAACTAGGGACGGGGGATCTACGCGTTAACTAACGACATTGGTCGTAACACCTACCTTACTTTCCAGATATTCGGAAACAAGAACGTGTGAAAAGTATGAACTGTATACTTGATATCGAAGTGTCGCGTGCTCAACCGCATACCGTCGAAGGAAATCTGGGCGCGTGATTGACGTTTAGCCACCTTCAGCCCTGTGCAATATACAGGTTGTCTGTCGTCAGAATTGTCCATTTTTTGTTCATTTTGAAATTATATGATCATGACAACAATTTAAAAAAAATCTTGTTATATGATGCCTCGTTTTAAATGTCATGTTTTAAATGTACACACCAATTTTCCATAGGTAACTTCTCACCGGCTTGGTGAAGAGAAAGCCTTTCTGTTTTTCTCAGTCGCAGCTACAAATTCTGGGACCAAAGAACGGCTTGGAAAACATCGGAGTACCTGCGCATACGACAAGGATACCAGAGAAAAATTAACCAAATTTGGCACTGGTGGGCGCTCCTTTGAAGCTTTCCACAGACGGAAATTCTGGACGCTCGATTGGCTTATCCCTTGGCGACACGATCTTCGAGGATATCCAAATCACAATAAGGAAAAAACGCTTTGACACTGGTGGTCGCTTCTCTGCAGCTTTCCACCGAAAAAATTCTGGACGCTCGATTGGCTCGTTAGCCACATAGTGTCCTGTTCAAACTGAACTGAACTGAAATGAACTTGAACTTCTGGTTCTTGAGACCGCTACAAAACCGCTCGGAATGCCTGTGTTAAATTACAACGTGTGCTCAAACAGGATTTTGAGTTATCTCTAGCTAGGGATGCTAAATCCAACCCGAAAATGTTCCATAGCTACGCAAATTCAAGAGGAAAAACTAGGGAAAACATAGAGGATTTGAAACGGGAGGACGGAAAAGTTGCCGATACCGACCTGTCTAATGCGATTGCCTACTCAGGGTTTTTCAGTAGCGTTCAACGACGGGATAATTCTTCAAACGCACCGTCAGGTCTGCTTAACCTGACACCTGGTGTCCATGTATTATATGAGTTATCCTTCAACGAGGCTGAGGTATTTGACGCACTTATCCATGTTCGGGTCACCAAATCTGAGGGACCGGACGGCATCTACTCAATTATGCTTGAAAATCTTTACTCAGTGCTTGTCGAACCGTTTTGCCAGCTCTTTAATTCATGCATGCAACTGGGAGTTGTTCCCAGTAAGTGGAGGGAAGCCATAGTCGTGCCAATACAAAAAGGCGGTTGCAGGTCAACTGTTGGTAACTATAGACCGGTCAGCCTGACCAGCACCGTCTCGAAAGTAGTGGAAAAACTGCTGCGTGATAAAATCTGTCAGCATCTTTGTCGGCATTCTCTGTTGAGTGTAACTCAGCATGGATTTCTTAAGGGTAGATCCTGTCTGACTAACCTCCTTAGCTTTCTCAATACTGCCACTAAAAGGATGGATGAAGGGAAGCCTGTCGAAGCCCTCTACCTAGACTTCAGCAAGGCTTTCGATTTCGTAAATCACCGCCTTCTAGAAATTAAGCTAACAGTTAAAGGCATACGGGGCAGTCTACTTGCTTGGATGAAGCCTTCCTTACAGGTAGGACATTCCGAGTGAGAGTAAGATGTACGCTGTCGAATCAAATCGACGTGATCAGTGGCGTACCCCAAGGTTCGGTACTTGGCCCTCTTCTATTCCTGATTTTCATCGATGATTGTCCTCTAAATTAAAGTGTTCATGCTTCATTTTCGCGGATGATGTGAAATTCATCGGATCAACGGATGAAGATACCTTGATGCACAAACCTCGAACGGGTCATAAACTGGTCATACCAGTGGGATCTCCCACTGAACCTAAGTAAGAGCCAACTCTTGTCAACACTGGTTGATAAGATTTCGGTCCAGGTGGCGGGGAATCCCCTCAGTGTTAACGCCACACAGTGTGTTAAGGATTTGGGTTTACTGGTTAGGGCTGACTTCAAATGGGAGGACCAATGTGCCGCTGCGGCTCAGCGTGCACGCAATGTACTTTTTCGGCTGAAATCAGTGCTATCGAGCAGAAGACCCGATGTATTCCTGCCACTGTACAAGGCATTAGTTCGACCGCATCTGGAATACTGTGTTCAGGCGTGGTGTACTCACTACAAAAAGGACATCTTTCGACTTGAAAGTGTACAGCGCCTCGCAACTCGCATGATTGAAGGTCAGCGAAGGAAACCGTACGCTGTGCGCCTAATGTCTCTCGATCTTTTCTCCCTTAGGCGCCGTCGTTTAAGAGGTGACTTAATAGAAACCTTTAAGATCTTGAGGGGTTTGAGCGGCGTGCAAATGAACGACTTTTTTTACCTTAAGCCCCGAGCTGGGCACCCGGGGCCACTCACTTAAAATTGCTAAGAAACGATGTCGGCTAGACTCCAGGAAACACTTTTTCAGCCTTAGGGTTGTTAACTTCTGGAACATTCTTCCAGAAGAACTTATATCCTGCAGTACCGTGTCTAGTTTTAAGCATGGGTTGGACCGCAACTGGGGTAAGTTGTTTCCTGGATACTCTCCTTAATTGCTTTACAAGCTTAGGTTTTTCATCTATTAGCGTTATCCCGTAAATAAAGTGAGGGCTAGAGTTCTCTGTTTTCAATTTTAATTATACACAATGCTACTTCAGCTGGTCTCTCACCGTGCTGGTGAAGAGAAACTGCTTTTTCTTTTTCCAGCATCGGCTATAACGCGGTGCTTCCTAAGTTCAACCCGGATAATCTCTTGGCTTCGCGATCGGTGAAGACTTCAAATATACAAAAAGAATATACGTTTTGGCAGTGGTGGGTGCTTCTCTGCAGCTTTCCACCGAAAGAAATTCTGGACGCTCGATTGGCTTGTTAGCCACATACTGTCCTGTGCAAACTGAACTGAACTGAACTGAAACGTTCACGTTGACCTTGTGAAAAAGGCAGCAAGTTGAATATCATCGCTCGTGACAGATTTCTTCTTCTTCTTCTTCTTCTTCTTCTTCTTCTTCTTGATAGACGACAGAGGGTCAAGCCCTTGTAAGCCGCATCTCTTTATATCAGCAACCTAGTCCAGGAGAACCTCAGTTGAAGAAATCCTGTCCAGTGTTGTTCAGCTTCGCCGTGATTACAGGCAATACCTTATCCAAAAGTTGCTTGAATTGGTTTTTAGAGCTCGCTGAGATAACCTCTTCCGGAAGCGCATTCCACAAGTTAACAATTCTTGTTGAGCGCGTGAATCCCTGTGGTAGGCGTAGTGTCCTTCGCTTTTGAAGCTTTAGAGCATGGCCACGGGTTCTTGAGTCCGTCACGAGAGGGAAAAACTCGCGCAGCTTGTCACCATAAGCTCCCAGTAATATGCGACGAGTTAGCAGCAGGTCGTAGCGCACACGCCGAATACTGAGCGACATGAGGTTGAGGCGTTGAACTCTCCCCACATAAGGAATTGATTTCATTCCTTGTACTCGTTTCGTCGCCCGCCTTTGCAATTTTTCCAACTGGTCACGTTCTCCCTTAGTTTGAGGATAGGTGGCTGGCAAACCATATTCCAAAACTGGTCTCACGTATGTGGAATGAAGAATGCGAAACATTTGTGGAGTAATCACCGAAAAAGACCGACTAATAGCCCACCATGCGCGGTTTGCAGCAGCAGCTTTTCTGTTCGTATCCTCCTTCGATTTAAGCGTCCGAGTCACAATTGTACCCAGGTCACGTTCAGTATCAACCCACTTTAGTTGATAATCCCCGAGGAAGTACGCACCTTCAGGCGTGCTTGGCCCCAAAAGCATTACAGCGCATTTCTGTCGGTTTACAGGAAGCTGCCATTTTACCGTCCAATCAAGCAATTTGTTCAATTCGTTCTGAAAAATGGTATTATCAGCAAAAGAGCTTACTGTACCCCAAACTTTCAGATCATCCGCGAAAAGTAGACAATTCGTATTTAATGAGTCGGGGAGGTCATTAACATATACTTTGAAAAGTAACGGGCCTATAACAGATCCTTGCGGAACCCCGGAAGTTGGACGTGTAACCTGCGATTTAACTCCGTTAACCTCGACCTGTGTATAACGGTCAACAAGGAAGTCTTCAATCCAAGTTAGAACAGGTCCCTTTACACCACGAGCACGGAGCTTGAGCAATAGACGTTGAAATGGAACACGGTCAAAAGCCTTACTGAAGTCAATGAAGGCAGTGACTACCGGGCGACCCAGATCAAGTTCAGCACACCAGTGCTCGCGAGCAGTGATGAGATTGGAAGAGCACGATCGTCTTAGCGTAAAACCATGTTGAGCAGATGTTAACTGACTGGTTGTAAGGAGAAAATCTTCAATCTGTTTCTTCAGCAGTCGTTCCAGAGTCTTCACAACTACCGAAGTGAGAGTAACCGGTCGGTAGTTAGCCGGATCACTGGTTTCACCGCCCTTATACATTGGTTTGACAATGCCGTACTTCCAATCTTTAGGTAACCTACCATACCTCAGGGATAAATTGAAGATAAGCGCCAGTGGTTTATGTGTTGTAAAGTGTTCCGAGATCGGTACAGCCTTACTTGGAGCTAGCAATCGGATCTTTCAGTGGATGGATGATATCAGGCCCTACTGACTTTGTGTATGCTAGGTGGGTCAATATACGCTCAACACCCGTCAATATTCAAAGCAGATTTCAACGAGTTTCTATAATTCCAATGAAAAACTTGCTCTCAAAAGCACATCCATCTCCAAAAATATCCGCAAAGATTAGAATCCTTGTCAGAACTTAGAAGCACTCATATGGAATTCTGTATTTCTGCTCTAAACATTTTTGATAGTTAAAATGCATTGCACTGAAAAATCATAAAACGAAACTCGACGAAAAATATCGTGGCTCCTTGTTAAGAGATGCCATCATTGAAAAGTAGTGTCATAATGCTGTACGAAAAAGTTTATTCTAAACGTAGGACAGTAGCACCCAATGCGTAGACGCCAGACGGTCGATCCCTTATAAGCCGCAGCACTTTAAATAAGAATATTTTCCGGGAAGCACCGGACAAGAAGATATAATGCGCATTGTCGTACATTTTAATAAATGCAGATATTACTGTTTACAAGTTGCTCAAAATTTTCATCTGTGCTAAATTTATTGGGAAACGTGTTGCGAGCAAATAGTTTATTCGACACATTTGGCAATATTACCTGGAGAATAGAAACCTAAAAACACCTTATCACAATTCGTTAAATCTTGAGTCAAGTTTCCTTGTTACTTAGAAAATGCTTATCTTAATTAGGTATGATACCTTTCGACTTTTCGGTACAACTTACATCGTGTAACGTGAACAACTCTCTTCGGACCACCGGATTCCAAAACACGATTCTTTGTGCGATGCTCCATCGTGATTAAATTGAATTCATGGTGACCAAACCGTCACAAGTCATATGCAGCTAACGATCCTAATTAATAACCTTTATAAAGTCGGAGCAATCTGTCTTTCGTGCTTGTTTCCCCGCAATCCGATATCGCAGTTGTAGTTTTGCCTCGAAAA
>JACCGJ010006310.1:0-29506 GCA_013407085.1 Atriophallophorus winterbourni
ATCGATTGATGTGAATAACGCCGTTACATCGAAAGAAACCATTATTTCATCTTCATCGATCCTCACATTCTTCAATTTCTGGAGAAATTGTTCTGCAGAATTGACGGCGTGTTCCGAGTCTGTCACCAGATATAACAGTCTTCTTCGCAATTCTTTCGATAACTTGTAATTCGGTCCTCCAGGTAAGGAAACGATTGGGCGTAATGGAATATTCTCTTTGTGTATTTTGGGTAATCCGTAGAATCTCGGTATAGTTGAGTCTTCTGGTTTCATTCTTGTTTGTTCCATTCCATTCAGTTGACCCATAAACTTTAATTTCTTCAAAGTGGCGTTGATTTTGTTTTCAAGTCGTTTAGTCAGGTCTTCGTTCATTTGTCTGTATGTTGTTGTGTCCTGGAGTAGCTGTTCAGCCTTCTCGATATAATCTGCCTTGTTCATTACCACAGTCGTTCTTCCTTTGTCGGCAGGGAGGATAACTATGTTTCTGTCTTGTTTTAATCTGTTCAGAGCGTTGGATTCTTGTTTATTGAGTGTGTTATGTTCCAAGTTCCTGGTGAGCGCAGGTACAATTCGTTGGCGGACTTCTTCTTGTGCGTCTTCTGTCAAAGTGTGCGATTTCAGTATTGACTCCAAATTAGCCACGAATTCAGTATGATCGGCGTCTTTCAAATTGAAGTTAAGGCCACGTGCGAGAATTCGTTGTTCGTTCTCTGTCAGGGGTCTGTCGGATAGGTTCTTGACCCAAGGTTCGCCGCTGGTGATATCTTGGTGGGGGGTGACAATTCGGAGTTTGTTTTCCAGGTCACGCCGCTTGTTAAGCTTGGTTTTTCGGGTCGTTATCGCAATGGCGTCGGCTAACTGCTGTGTTAGTTCAGGTCCAAATCGGTTTTCACATATTCGTTTTTCGTTCCGGATAACGTTGGCATATTTCTTGAGTCGTTTGTGTGCGTCATCAATCATGAATTGCAACCACTGCCGATTTTGTCGTTCCATTAGTTGCCGCGCACGCGAATTGTTGATCGGTGGTCGTCGTTGTAAAGATTTTGGAGTTAGGTTCCTGCGTTGGCACTCATGTAAGAAGAATAGTTGTTCATAAGTTGCATCTGTTCTTCCGCTAAAGCTTTCCCAGCGTCTGGCGTTCTTAAGCGTTGATCGCCCGAACTGTTCAGCAATAGAGGAGAATATACGTAGCTCAGGATGAGGATGTTGTTCAAAAGGTGTTCGCCGAGCTTGTGTAGTTGTTGGTGGACGTTTCGTCATCAGGCTAGATGACATCATCAGCAGAACTTCTTTCGAAGTGACTTGAAATTGGTATTCATTGGTTTTTATAAGGTCCGTCTGTCCGTTCGCCATCACGCCCGTTGGTTGGTGTCATCTAGCCTGATGACGAAACGTCCACCAACAACTACACAAGCTCGGCGAACACCATCTGAACAACATCCCCATCCTGAGCTACGTATATTCTCGTGTGGTCAATGTCAAAAATTTTCGTATCTATACGGCAATGTATTTGTGTCACAATGGCGGTCTGCACAAAGGTCGATTATCTGATTTAAACTCACGTTAGAGTAGATCTTTTGGAATAAACCATTTTCCTGAAGTTCATAGCAGATAATATGCACCTTCTCTTACAGCGTCAAGGCTGATCCTTCGCTAGGATATCAATGGTGCTATTATTCAATGGGTTAAACGAAAGAAATTGTGAAATAATTCTGGATGCATTGAACCCGATCTTAAAGACAGAAAAACCGTATCACAATTATCTATATTATCCCGTGTTAGACTGCTTGTCCCCGTCTTAAACTGACTTTAACATGCTCTGCAACGCGGAATAGAATACAATTTCATTCCATTTTAAGATAAAATTATTTTCAATAAACTTCAGGATAATTGATTCAACCAACCGTCTGATCAAAACCGATAATTGATCTTAAATTTTGCAGCTGTAATGCGCACATACAGCCAGAATAACGATATGTACACTACTTTGTATTACACACAATTTTGGTTGCCAAGTTTTGAACAAACCACTGTTGTTCTGATAATTACTCTTTTTGTTCATTCTTTTGATGTACATTCCGATGTAGTGAGCACAGTATATCGTGCGCCGCGATCTCGGGTCACTCGCCATACATATACTACGTACAAACATAACGTGAATTCTATTTGAGGAGATTGTCTTAAAATGAACAATTTTCAGTAACATTTTCAAACTCATATAAATCGTTTCAAATTCACTCACAAGCGCGCCTCTCCCATATTCCCTCTTAACAGATTTTCGGAATTAATTAACAATACACTGTCATATATATTTCGGTGTTACACCAGAATAAATAGCAGCCGTAAAAACTGGTCAACTAAATCCTAGCTCATTCAAGAAGCGATTGCATTCAGTCGTTAACGACCGTATTAGGTAGTATATTGTACCATTCCATGTGACGGTAAACATTCCCCGTTGATCAGTGTCCGTCATGGAACGAATGGGATAAAAAACGATTTATTCATCTATCTGAATACTTTCCTCAAACCGATTACGTGCTGTTTTGCAATTAGAATGTAGGGACAGTAGGATCTATCTGTCCAATCACGTTCCCATACTCACATATACAGTGCTGCACCGATCGTGGTGAACTAAGATACATATTTGCCTGCATGTTCATCATACCGAACGAACGGTTCCGTGTGGTTCGCACTCAACAGGTAGAAAACGTACATGCTTTGAAACAAATAAAGAATATTCGAAAAATTGCGTATGCGAGCCACAAACAACGTAAAACGTGTTGTAATGGCACAAAACATTCTTATTTCGTAATTGCTTGAATTTTCATCACAGTTAGACACCTTATGACGTGTTTCCCGTTTTTGATAATCTGAATAGAAAAACTGGCAAACGTGGATAATGTGTGCAACCGATTTCGCTTAATTACATTTAAAAATGTATGATGTGCTCGTATGAACGATTAAGCTGATTGTATTAATTTGAACCAGCAGCGGCTTTGATGCTAGAGCGTTGTTTTCTATGTGTTGACTGTTTTAATGCAGATTTATATCATACAGACCATTACTGATGAGTGCGAAAACAAGAGATCGGCCCTGGTGTGTGAGAGTATGTAACGGGAAAGCACGCGAAAAGAGTTTGTTTCAAGCCCATAGGGTTTGGCTCCGTCGGCACATGCGATTGAACAACTTGGCCATGCTTAATTTATCCAAAATTTTAAACGTTCGATATTTGTTCATCGAATTCTTTAGGGTGTCGCTATCCTGGGCTTAATGTTCCAATATGTCTAGTGCAAACAGCCTGAAAACGGATCCAAACTCGATGTTTAGATGGTTAATCATGGGTTTTGTGAATGCATCTATTGATTTATCAAGAGATTACTTTTGTAAGAAAGACCGTTCAGTTATTTTGACTCTCACCCGAATGTTCATAACAGCTCTGTATTTTTGTGAACAGTTATTTGCAATAATTATTGCTTATTTGTTTCGCCCAAATCGTACCGTACTTCCGATAGTGTAGAATGTTGCAAATAGGCAAAGATTTCTCATTCTCATACAATCTTGGATCAAGCCAACTTGAATGGACAACAAAAAAAAGACCTCGGTGTATGGATTAGTGGAAGTCTTAAGAATAGCATGCAATACGAAGCAGTGTACAACCGAGCTAGCCGCATGCTAGGTATGCTTCGGCGTATTTTCGGACATTTTTCCCGTGAATCATTCCCCATGCTCATAAATACGTATATTAACCCGGTGATGGATTACTCAATACAAGCTTGGTCACCGTGGCTACAAAAGGATATCAAGCTGCTCGAGAGGATTTATCACAGAGCAACCAAAACGGTTGGCTGCCTCCGAAAACTACCATATGAGAATCGACTCGAACATCTTAATTTGGATACACTGCTTCGCAGACGGGTTAGATTTGAACTAATCCTAACGTACAAAATAATGAACTCAAAGGCGCAACCTCTGAGGCATCTGTTTCGCCTCCGGTCAAGCCATGTCTCACGTACTCACCCATTGGCATTTGATATTCCACATTACCACCGGAACTCCAGTCGGTTCTTCTATTCGGTGCGCGTTTGTTTCTTATGGAACTCCCTACCGTCAGATGTTGTCCGATCATCTAGTGAAAGGATTTTCAGGAACAAACTCGATATATTTATGCATAGTAATCCCACCCTAAACCCCGTTTATATAACATGATCTTTTTCCAAACGAATATTTTTTTTATCATACAGCGACAATACATGACATTTTTGTAACTACAAAACTGTCGATCTTCCTAATGACTCAATTTATTTTGTACATTTATTTATTGTCCTTATACGAATATCCTGTAGTGTTGTACAGCTACGAGCTTTTTTATACCATAAATTCTTGAATCTTGAATCTTGAATCTTGAATCTCATAAATCATCTTGCTAATATCTTGATGGGCTTGAACGCCTCACTCAACATATCGGCATTTATCCCGTGCCTAAATCTTTTGAAGTTGCAATCAAGATTCGTTTGTCCATTTGGGTCTTTTACAACATATTTTCCCGTTAATAATCATGGTATTGACCGGTTACGTTAGTACGGTGATATCTATCCTAATGGAGCGCATTGTAACCTACCATTCACAGGAACATCTTAATTATTTCACCTATTTTTAATAAAGCGCAATACAAGATGTTCGTATAAATCAATGTTATTCAGCTTACCTTCATAATAATTTGAGGGATTGAAACAAGAATCTAGATGCAGGTGAAGTTGTTATGGGGAGCCAATGGCAAGGAAATACCTGACGGGTGACGTTCAGCTCAACGAGCGGTGGATAGTAGGGCAATGAAGTTTACCAGTTGAAGCAAAATCGATTAAAAAATCAGATCAAAGACAAAACTGGGAAAGCCTTGGTGCTAATAGGGTTTGGCTACATGAGATATAAGTATTCTTATCAGGTGTGTAAAAAACGCGTTTTTCCGATCAGCTTTTTCATATTTATACGATTATTGAGTGAGCATTCGATGTTGGAAATTTTACCGCAATCGAACTTTTGTTAGGAGATGTTGCACAACACTGAGATTTGAATTAATTACACTTTGATCATGATAACCGAATGACAGCAGCTCCGTCAATGCGCTTATCCATCTTTATGTCTAGCGAGAGTTTGTCCACACTGGCTGGACCAAGATAAGTTATATTATGTACTGGTTCAATCTGATAGGTATTTGTACCACACACATGAGTTTTAACCTATTCTACGTGTGTTTAGGCATAAGTGTTTAAATACGTTGGTCGACCAGTGAGTTGGAATATGTTTCGCTGATTACTAATATTATCCCTTTGCTATCTAATCAACGATACGGGCTGCTTTATTCGTTATGATCGGAGCCATTTAACACTGTGAAACATCACCTAATGCTCACTGCTGCTAAACGTAAATCATGCCGTCAGGATCGTCCGAGTACTGTATTTCGCAGTGGTTGCGATGAGCAAGATTAAACAAAGAAATCAGACTGTGCAGTCATCCCAAACACTGTGGAGTATCAAGAAATCCTACACTTGTAAGATACATTCAACTTCGACATCGGCTGAAGGAAGACAAAACATCAATTTAAACGCTATTCGCGTTCATCATCTATTCGAAACAGTAGCAAATATGGCAGAATGTTTTCGACGAATCGGGATATCATATACGGGATAAAGTCATTTCTAGTGAATTAGTTGTCGCATATTTCATTCTTGAAATATCGATTCTGTTAGAATTGTATTCGAACCAAATGTGGCAGTAGGAATAATGGTCAATTTCAATTTGTATCCACCTTACCAATATTTAGCTAGCTGCAACTCCACTGGCCATCGTGGGTATTGAGCTTGTTAAGATAGGCAAGCATGCTTGTAATTTCTTAATTAATATGACTATGTCCATTAGTATTTGATATTCGTTGACCAATTAAAATGATTGCATAATCGTTGATTACGCATGTTAGTGTTCATCCACCACAAATGAGCACTCGGTATTGTTGAGATATCAATACCATTTGCGATGATTATTATAGTTTACCAGCCTTTTTTATCACGAATGTCACACCGTGAGATCGCCTAATGTTTGGTATCAGCACTTTCACCTTTTAAGATCAGATGTATGATCGGTTTCAAAAAAGTGCTCTCTAATAACTGAATTTCTGATCAGTGATTGATATTCAGTGGACTTGCTAGGATGCTCACCGAATCTGTGTTTTTAAATTTGTTTATCTTAATATTGAGTTATCTAGAATTTTACAACACATATGCTTCTGAAAAACCTGTGAGACCAATACTCAATCAGCTTATAAGTGAAACGTTTTAACATTGTTTCTAGAAACCCAACACTAACATTAATTTTAACAAGACTACGTTTGTTTTGCGAAAGCCAACATGATTCATCCACGGGCATAGAATAATATCAAACAACACTGATTTTAAAATGCGTTTATTTGCAAATTAAAAATATGGCACAGGCTTTTCTACGCGAAACAACAGATGGATGTTCATAGTAGTTCAGTACATTTCTATGCGGAAGTCCACTGTCCATCATCTGTTGTCCATTGAGCTTGGGTTAAAATACAAGTCCCACACGGCGGCAGCTCTGTTTCAAATTGTCTACGAATCCTGTCACACCGAAAACGGAAGATCGTGATCGTCACAATTATAAAACCGATACTCACCATGATTCGTTGCTTCAATTCGCTCTGCCTCAATACAAAATTGGAATAATTCTCTGGAAATGAGAAATCAATAAACCGTGTTCTTACCCCCGATTTTGTACTCTTGCATTTTCACTCATTACAACAGATCCAACTGAAATTAGAAAAAGGAATAAAGTTGCAATCTTTGCTGTGTTGAAGGCGAAATGAATAATATCGCAGATGAATAAATATCATCATTACATTTATAGGAATAACGTGTTCGAATGACATGCGCGATTTGACTCACCTTGCACCGAGAGCAATGTGCTACACAGAATCAGCGTCCAAGTAATGGCGGAATATGTGGTCATTCTACTAGTTTGATATAGGCGATATCAGTCAACATATTAATCAGACTGCTTTTATAGTTTAATTTGTTCTCTCTCAACCAACTGGAATTTGTTTATTGATTATGCAAGTTTGATGTGCAGTTTAATTTGCACATTGAACGCACCAATGATGAACGTTCACTTAAAGAATGTATTCTGCAGATGGCAGAATTATTCAAGATTAAACATTTATGGCACAGCTTCACAATTAACAGATAATAATAAATATTCCTTCAGGAAAACGATTCAAATTAAACATGTAATATCAAGTATAGTCCACTTAAATAATTGACATGAGTTAATACGCAGGTGTCGTTAAATCGATAGGCACCAAAAAAGTATCCAAAATTCGTGTGAAACGTTTCGACGCTGGGAGCGATGACAAGAGTTTCGAGGGAGGCCTGCAAAGGAAACAGACACGTACACAATAAAATTATCGACGAAGGCTGATACGGGAGTGGGGAATATGTAGTGACGCTGAGTGGCTGCGTTTAGGTCTTGAATCACGTTAATATCTTTCTGTGAAGTTTAATTTGGATAGCACCGCATCTGTCATACTACGAAACAAAATATAATCTTAAGTGGATGTTAACATTTCCCTTGATAGTTCGGCGAGCAAGATATTTGTCATGTTTCGGTGGCAACAGAAATCGAGGAGCCGATAGTAACGGACATAAATGACCACTGTTTACGAACGTAAACTTCTCTTTCATAAACCGCGGTGGCCCCGTATTTTAGGAACGGTAAACAGAATAAAATATTCATTTGCATGCTTTTCCGTCATTCACACCCCACGACCGGTTTCGTGCTGTTTGCACTCATCAGGTAGGGACAGTAAGATCAGGATCCGCATGCGCTTGAAACAGTGGAGGAATGGTAAACAAGGAGCGCTTGTATGCCACTGTTGGATAAGGCTCGTACGACGAACCTGTTCAAAGCATGTGTCAACACACACGTTAAATGGGATTAAACCCATAACCATGAAACAAAATATTCATTTGCATGCTTTTCCGTCATTCACACCCCACGACCGGTTTCGTGCTGTTTGCACTCATCAGGTAGGGACAGTAAGATCAGGATCCGCATGCGCTTGAAACAGTGGAGGAATGGTAAACAAGGAGCGCTTGTTTGCCACTGTTGGATAAGGCTCGTACGACGAACCTGTTCAAAGCATGTGTCCAAACACATGTTAAATGGGGTTAAACCCATAACCATGAAACAAAATATTCATTTGCATGCTTTTCCGTCATTCACACCCCACGACCGGTTTCGTGCTGTTTGCACTCATCAGGTAGGGACAGTAAGATCAGGATCCGCATGCGCTTGAAACAGTGGAAGAATGGTAAACAAGGAGCGCTTGTATGCCACTGTTGGATAAGGCTGGTACGACCAACCTGTTCCAAGCATGTGTCCAAACACATGTTAAATGGGGTTAAACCCATAACCATGAAACAAAATATTCATTTGCATGCTTTTCCGTCATTCACACCCCACGACACCAGTTTCGTGCTGTTTGCACTCATCAGGTAGGGGAAAGTAAGATAAGGATCCGCATGCCCTGAAACAGTGGAAGAATGGTAGACAAGTTACGCTTGTATGCCACTGTTGGATAAGGTGGTTACACTCAACCTGTTCAATCACATGTGCCAAAACACGTACATCTGGATAAACTAATGATCATGAAAAGATACTTATTTGCATGCGTTTCAATCACTCACACACACACCAGACGACTCGTTCTGTGCTGTTTGAACTCATCAATTCAATTCAATTTTAATGGTCTAAAGAGCATATAGCTTGACAAAAAACACAGAATAATATTGGAATTACGAATAACATGGGTAGAAAAAACGGGATTTGTTTGCTTACTGAGCAGTTCAGGAATCAATTAAAAATCCATTGGACAGAAACTGGTTTCAAAGTTCAAAGCTTTTATGGTGTAAAATATATAGGTTCAATGTTTGAAGTCGTCGACATGAAATTGTCCAAATTCGAATTGAATTTATCCAAGTTGGGTGAATGTGCAACATTACAAGGTAGGTAGTTCCAGGTAAAGCATACACGTACAGAATAAAAGTACCTTCGACAGTTTAGTCTCGAGTC
Source organism: Atriophallophorus winterbourni (assembly GCA_013407085.1). Lineage (NCBI taxonomy): Eukaryota > Metazoa > Platyhelminthes > Trematoda > Plagiorchiida > Microphallidae > Atriophallophorus > Atriophallophorus winterbourni. The sequence goes on from JACCGJ010006310.1 coordinate 9,145, forward strand.
GGGAATAAGTACTGTATAGTCGTGACTCCGGCTGGTTCTGGGTGGTAGTCGCGTGAATAGTTGATTTAGGGGATGGTTGGGAGTATGCAGTATATTGAACATAAGTATCAAATCACCTCTAAGACGGCGGTAGCGAAAGTCGAATAGATTGAGACTTGCAATACGATCTCCGTATTGTTTGTGCTTCAAACCGCGTACGAGCTTGGTTGTCCGATGATATATTCTCTGCAAGAGGCTCATGTCCTTCTGTAGCCAGGGTGACCAAGCCTGAACCGCATACTCCATGGTTGGCCTCAAGTACGTATTAATTATTCGATGAACGGTTTGCTCAGTGAAACTTCCGAACACGCGTTTTAGCAGTAAAAGTACTCGTGACGTCTTTTCATAGACAGCTGTGACGTTATTTGACGGTTTCACATTGCTGCTCACCCACACACCCAAGTCCTTTTCCTTGTCAGTGCTTTTAAGAATATGGGAACCAAGGGTGTAGGAGTACTCGAAATGTCTTTCAACTGTCAATACCTTGCATTTTCTGACATTGAAAGGTAGTTCATTTCTAACTGACCAGTCTTGTAAGGAATCGAGGTTCAGCTGAAGCTGTCTGCAATCCTCAGTTGTACGTACTTGTGTCCACAGCTTGATGTCATCCGCAAATAACAAGATTTTGCAGCGAACAAGTTTAGGTAAGTCGTTGACATACATCAGGAAAAGAAGTGGTCCAAGTACTAATCCCTGCGGCACCCCACTCGTTACTGCAATAGGTCGTGACAAAGCACCTTCAACCCTTACTCGAATGACACGGTCGCGGAGATAATCCTCAAACAGGCTAGTAATGAACCCTTGATTCCACATAGCTCCATCTTTTGTAGTAACAGACTGTGGTTGACACGATCGAATGCTTTTGACATATCAAGATAACAAGCGTGTACTGTGAGACCTTTGTCTACAGCTTGTGTCCAGTCATCGAGGGCGAGCAGAAGGTTTGAAAGGCAAGAGTGTCTTTTTCTGAAGCCGTGTTGTTCGACTGTGAGCAAGCAATTGTCTTCCAGATGTTTTGTGACGCTGTTTGCTACGAGGCGCTCCATCACTTTAGAGATCACCGGTAGTAGTGTTACTGGTCGATAGTTGGATACTTTGGAACGGTTTCCTCATTTGTGGATGGGGGTAATGATGCCATTCTTCCAATCACAGGGAACGAAACTTTGGGTTAAAGGGAGGTTAAACAAGTATGTGAGAGGCGTACACAAAGTATAAGCACAGCGTTTAAGAATCAACGGCTAATTTCGTCAGTCTCCGGGAGATTTTCTCGTGTTGAGATTTAGCAATGTGCGGAGGACACTCTCCGAGGTAATAGTTAGTTGTTGTAAAACATTTTAGGGTGAGATGACGGGAGTTAAGGGACAGGTAACGGTGTTTCGTGGGCTGAAGACAGTGGAGAAGAAATGGGCTAGAACTTCGGCAGATTCCGATGCTGTGGTGGTTGTTCCATCAAGTCTCTTTAGAGCGGCAACTCCTGGTTTCACCCTTGACCGGTTATTTATGATCTGGTAGAGAATTTTGGGGTTTGATTCCATTTTGTTCAGTAAATGATTTTGATAATTCAGTTTGTCATCAACAACAAGTTTGTTTACCTTATTTCTCAGCAAACGGAATGTCTCCCAACTCTCAACAGTGGTATCATGCCGATGAGCTCGCCATGCAGCATTTCGCAAGGTCAACCATTTTCGTGTTCGGCTTCTCAGATAAATGTATATCCATTTTTTGCACCTTTGGAACAAGATGAGAGTGCATTTCAACGGCAAATTTAAGTTCGGTTATCATCCACTGCCACTGATCGTGCACGTTGTCGGACTTAAGACCAGGGTCTGTGGCGTTCATAAGAGTAGATTTAAGTTGTGGAAAGTCAATTTTTCTAATCACCTTGTTGATGTCACTTGTTCTGATTGCCTGGCAAATATAGTCAAACGTAATAACTAAGTGGTCACTGAGTCCTATTGGAGCTTCATAAGTGAGACTTTCAATCACGTGCTCTTCATTTGTCAGTATTATGTCAAAGATAGACGGCAATTGTTGAAATAAAGCATTTAAGGATGAACTGGATTTCCCTTAAAGTTCGGCAGATTGAAGTAGGGACAGTAGAATGAGGATCCGCATGCATTTGAAACAGTGTGAAGAATGGTGAATATGTTACGCTCGTATGCCACTGTTAGATTAGGTTGGTACGACCAAAGTGTTCAATCACATGAGCCCATAGTCATGTAGACTGTATTTGAACCCATGACCAGGAACAAAAAAGTTCATTTGCATGCATTTTAAACACCCCCCACGACCGGTTTCGTGCTGATTGCAATCATCAGAAAGGGACAATAGGATCAGGATCTGCATGAGCTTGATAGAGTGGAATAATGATAAACATGGTATAAGCTTGTAAATACGACGAACCTGTTCAATCACATGTAAATGCGGTTAAACTTATGGACAAGTACAAATATACTGATTTGAAGCCAAAGGTTCAAAGGTCTGTCCGAAATTCGCGGCAGTTAATATTATAAAAATCAAACTGGTGAGACATGAATTGTAATCATGGATATCTAGTGACGCAATAGATGATGTAGCAACATTGGGGTTTCCAGTCACGGATTTGCATTAAAGAATATGCGGTGTCGTTATTTTCGAGAACACTCGTGTGTAATTAGGGATCGCCACTTACTGGAAATGTCATTGCGGCTAGCCCAGTAGCTTCTGAAGAAGACAGCGCATTCAGTACGGAGAATGTGATCGGCTATTCAGGCATTCCATAGTTTGAAGCGGTTTATAAATTGCTTGTTCCACTCCCACAAGTTTAAATCGTTCCGAAACCCTGTAGTGATTTACAGCGAATGTGGTTGCTCTGTGCCATTAAAAATTTTGCTTAAATCTGACTGAACCGGTCCAGTGAAGTAGATAGAAGATATTGATTCATAAAAAATAATAACAAAATATTACACCATTTTCGCGTAATCGGAAATCCTAAAATTTTCCAATTGTTACCTTGCGAAAACATGACACGAGTAAAATTATATTTCGATAATAACATATCACCAAACTGCGAAACCAATTATTGGTAATCAATATTGTAATAAAAACCGTTTCAAAGTTATTTCCATGGTACCTCTATAATTGGGTAGCCGTCTATATTCTCTGACATATTTCGGCATGTGATGGTTTGAAAGTAATTTATATATGTTCTAAAACAAAACTGAATTCGGACACTTTCATTTTTCAAAATGATCTGAGATTCCTCACATACTTTCCCAGTCGTTCAGCTCGAGACATTTTAAAACAAACTCAGAAGTGCCGAACGATATTGATGGTTTTTTATCTCCAAAATACTCGGACGGTTACTTTTACTCTACCCAACCTGATCTGGCCAGCACCAAGGCAGTTTCGATGCATGTAAGCAATAGAACCATAGTCGATTCGAAATTAGACAGAGCGTTATGCAGATGTCATCCAAGTTCAATTTCCAGCAGAATTTCGAGCTTTTGGAATAGGTGGCATGTAATAAAGATTCCACGGGTATGGAAAATTTTTTACGATGACTTCCGTCACTATGCAACATTTATTGTTTATACATTTCATATAACCTATATTTTTCTGTATTCAATTCGGAATTGTGACGCGTGAATAACGATTTTCCACTTCTCAATGCAACTCCGCCAAGGACGGTCCCAAGCCCGTCTGAGAAAGGAGGAGAGTTGGGCATAGGGCTAGCAACCATATCCCGTAAAACCAACATTGCTACGGAAACGATGACAACAGATCCGTGGTTCGGTCATGTCTGCAGGATGGATCCCAGTTCGCATACGAAGGTATCCATGCACAGGCATCCGCAAGGTAAACGAAAAAAGGGACAGCCCAAGGAAACTTGGCGCAGAACGTTAGAACGCGAACTACATGCACAAAGATTTACGGTGCTGGCGGCAACGGAAGCAGCGACAGCCGGAACCACTGGCGTGAAGTTGTCTTCGCCTCATGTGCCACCCGGCACGGAGAGGACTGAAATGAAATGAATGAACGTCTCAATGCAAGTTTTATCGATCGCATGAAAAAACTTCATCTGAACTGAACGATGTATTCTTCCAATCAAAACCACAAAATAACATTTTACATCTTTATTTTGAATTGATTGTCGACCATACGACATCACTTGTAAAATATAGTATTGGAATCAGGAGTTCGCTTTCAACGTTAGTGGAATTACATCAGACTCATATCGTTTGTTTTAATCTATCGATCAAACAATAATTTGAGAATTTAACCTGAAGAGATTCGTTAAGTATTTTTACATATTGAATAGTTTTAAAGTTCCATCTACTTTATGAATGCCAGCCTCAGACTGTGAAGGGACAAGTTGTTCAATTATTGAAAGCATCTGCCCGGTAACCTTGAAGATTTATCGAGATTTCGATATATTGTTTGAGTATCAAACATTCAATACCTATCTAAGGGACAAATTTCATTCCTTCAATCTTCTCGATCCCACACCTTTCGTGAAGCGAATCACGGTTAAAGAAGCTCGATTTTTACCCCAAGTTTATCAGCAATTAGCAAGATCCACAAAGGTATCAAATAAACAAATTTTGCAGACGGCGCAGAAGATACACCGAAACTGCGTACGTCTACGATGGATGAATATGTGAAAACGACGAACAAACGACCTTGAACGTTCGATTGTGATTAAAAATAACAAAGGCATTTGATTTTCACGCTGGCCCGAACAGCTGTACATAATTTGAGTAAAGATCATTCCACTCCTTTGAACATTTAGTATAAAATGTACCGAAATGTAGTAAAATCCCTTAAATCATCACACGTTTCCTGTGAGATTTAATTTTCTGTCCAATACGAAAATTTTAACTCACATAAACCCTGATAGACTTTGGAAAAACCTCATTACCAGTGTCAATGGATTAGAATTCTGATATTCTCCTTTGAATTATTTTGTAAGAAACACCAATCTTGATTGCCATAAGTCACTCAAAGCATACAATTAAAATGGAGGTTAAATGGTCTCTTATTGGAACTGGGTCAATGCGCAAAACGATAGGCTGGTCACCTACAACAGTTTGATAGCATGACCCAGAATCAATCCAGTCTTCGGTTTCACGAAACTCTGGTCCGTTTTATGATCCTGATGTAATCGCTGTAAACGTCAAAATTTGTTTACCAACCTTTCAAACGAACTCAATAACAATATTAGTACTATTGTAATTACTAACTATGGATCCAACCTGGTACTTTCGCTCGGAAGCTTTAGGTTCAAATCCAACCTTACTAGCACCATTTTGAAAATGAAACTAACTCTATTCCACAACCATACTCTGGTGTAATCATAGTAATGACAATACTTGGGAATTTAAGTGCGGCAGACTAGCAGCCGGTTTAGTGTACGAAATTTATCGTCTATTCAGCTTCGTTCTGGAGAAACGGTAAGACGCATTTCAATTGTACCCAATGGTCTGATAAGAAATGAAAATAACGGATACACATGTAACAATACGATCTGGATTAGCATGCCTTGAAGCATTGAACGAATGATAAACATGTTGCGCTTGTAAGCCAGTGTTGGATTAAGCTGTCAGGACCAACCTGTTCAATCATGTATCGAAACACATGTAGATGGGTGAACTCATGATCATGCGCCGTGCAGTCGCATTACTTTGAGCTGTTGATTATCAAGATATACTGTTGTTACACTTACACGGACGTGGATATATTGTACCTTGTTGCAATCCCCTCGAAGTCAGCTTTCTGAATACCCCACTCTCGTAGCGGAATTCGATCATACGAGCGAATTCTGATGTTCAGATATTTTCTCATATTGGATCTGCGCGTGTAACGCTGTTGATATTTTTCAACTCTTCAAAAGGATTAACGGCATCGGAAAGATCTTATTCTTCGCCATCGACTGGTTATATTTTTCAACATGGTGTGATCAACAACCGAAGCTTATCGCCAGATTCAATTCTGATTTTGCTCTTGTTCGCGAACACCGCTTTTGGCCGCGCTCACGTTATTTATCATCAATAGCTCGACAGAACCACTGGTTGTGAAAACACCACTGAACAGTGAATGAGGGAAAAGCATGCAAATGAATATTTTGTACCACTGAACAGTGTTGTTCACAACCCTGACCGGATGACCCCAAAAAGAAAACAAAGCATATCGGGCTGCATGTGTACAGTTTGCCGAAAGTCGGTAGTCCTAAGGCGATGTCTGTCACGTGTTACGATTGTTTGGTGAAGGTACATGCAAAATGCGACAAATCGCTTACCTCGGATTTGGCATGCAAGGCCAGACCAACAGTGACTTCCTCTGAGGCAAACACTGCTGACAATGAATTTGTAACGCGTTTAAATGGACTGGAATCAGGAATTCATCAATTGATTAAACTGATATAAAACGTGATTAATATACAGCAAGGAAATTTGAGTGAAATGTGAGTGCACTCAAATTTCCTCGCATTATGAATACGCGATCGGTCGCAAACATATTCCAATCGATTGGTCATTAATATACCTTTGATTCCAGACTCAGATGTTATTACCAAAGTACCCTATTGCATGCGCCGTACTCTAACAAGCCAACATTTGCCCAGATGGTGACTAAAGTAGGTAAGCACTAGAGCACTGATGCCTGAACTTCACACAAACAAGGAAGTTCTGAGCAAAACCGTCCCACATCATAAGAAAACAAAAATCTATATAAAGCCCGGAAATACTGTAAGCGTAATCTGCACCAAATCCTCCTGAGTCAGACCTCACGCTCTTTCAAGCAAGGCAAAAACATGGCCTTGAAAATTTGCAAATGAATTGACATTGATGTTTTACAGCGGCGTCGTAACTCGGCTCGCTCGTCACCCGAATTCCCCGAATAAAGGATGCTTAGGATCACTTTTGCCGATGTAAATGTTATTGAAAATTTCCTACTGAATTCGTATTTGATCCGAGAGTTATTATTAGCATTAGCATTATTATTAGTATTAGTATTATTCTGCTCGACGATCCAGAAAATCCATGGGCCACAACGGTTTATGAAAAAAAAGAGCACGAACGTAAGCAGTCGTCATTTATTGCCGAGACTATTGGCTCCCAAAATTCTGTGGTCGTCAAAACACATACAGAATACAGTGTTCGCCGAACTATCAAGGGAAAGGCTTAAATTCACTTGACGGTTACAATATTGTCAAGAATCATGGCAGATGCTGTCTGATCCTACCTAAAACTGTACAGAAACAGATTACCTGAAAACGTTTATTGGTGCAATCCCAAAGCCGGTGCTAATGTGAAATTGCAGCTTTCCTTTGCAAAATCATCATCGCCATCGAAAATATCTCAACTTGTTTCAAAAAAACGACAAAGTTGCGACATCCACAGCGCTAAACGAGTATGTCAGTCCACAAAACTATTCAGAAGGATCGACTATGCGAGTTTACGTGAAGCGCTTGGATCAGTAAATTGGTGAGTGATTGATTATCACAACACGGAAACACATTGCACCGCACTCACAGAAAGACGTCAGTCAAACATATCAAATTTCGCGATTTGACGAAGAACGACGGGCAAGCGACTTTCTCTTTAAGTTTCGTAGCCGCATAAAAAATAGATCGGGCAAAGGAACTCGGCTTCGGTTCAACACAGAAATACCAGGACTGATGCTTCCTGGCAACGGTTTTCCACGTAAGACAAGCCAAATTATCATCGCTTTCTATCTTTGAAAATGGAAAGAAAACCTATATTGTTATATCGGATTGTCAATGCTTGATCGAGCGTGAAACGAAGGGTGTTACCTGTACTTACTGAGGATAGATCAACGGCCTCAGCAAAGAAAACAGCTGATGCTCTCGCTTAATTTTATGCTAAAGTATTTAGTCCGTTAACGATGAGATCAACTTAAGAATTACCGCCATCAACGGTGATGCAGCAGCTGAATGTGATCGAGATCAATTCAGCGATTATACAACAACATTTGTGTCGAATGAACACTATGAAATCCCCTGATACGGAATGAATCACACCAACCGGTGACCAACAGCTGTGCGAACCATTAGGTGAATTGTCTAAATATTCTCTAACCGAAGGAATGGTGCCAACACAGTGGAAGACAGGGGAAGTTTCACATATCTACAATGGTGGTAGACGTTCTGATCCTGAAAACTACTGTCCCGTCATCTTACTTCCTGTGATATACAAAGTTCTAGAGCGTATAGTGACGGAAAAAGTAGTTCATCGCTTGGAATCATAAAATATACTATATGTATCGCAGCATGGTTTACGTAAATCTCGCTCATGCTTGACAAAAGTTTTGACTGTGTTAAACGACTGGACACACGCTTGCTATCTGGATGTGTCTAAAGCTTTGACCAAGTCAATCACTTTCGACTACTACAAAAGCTGAAGCAGATGGGTATCAGCGGACAGCTACTCATATGGCTTAAAAGTTACCTCAGTGGGCGTAAGGCGATCGTTCGAATCATCGGTGTACAATCACAGGCTATTGATGGCTCTAGTGGCGTACCGCAAGGTTCCGTCCTCGAACCAGTACTTTTCTTGGTTTACATCAACGACTTACCAGAGACGCTCTCATGTAAGGTGATCCTCTTTGCTGATTATATTAAACTTTGGACGCGGATAAAATCAACTACGGACAGTATACAGCTGCAAAGTGATTTAGGTGATCTTCGTGAATGGTCGATAAGGAATAAGCTGCCATTCAATTTCTAAAAATGCATGGTGTTGCAAATTGGTAAGACATTCCAGTAGCAATATCACTTTGGGCAGAGAAATTTGAGCTGAAATGCGTCGGAAAGGGATCTTGGAATTTGAGTGTGCGGCAGCGTAATGAACAGCCTACATTGTGAGTTCCCCTACAAGCGTGCTTCCAAGCTTCTAGGTATGCTGCGACGGATTTTCAAAACCTTCTCGGCTTAAACGTTGCCCACCGTCATGAAAGCTTACTTAATTCCAACCACGGAGTATGTATCACAAGCTTGGACTCAGTGGTTGAAAAATGATTTACTATTGCTTGATAAAATATACCATCGTGCAACCAATCTCCTAAGTGGTTTCCAGAAACTAACATAAGAGAAACGATTGCAGAAACTGAGACTCTCTACTCCCCTTCAAAGAAGTCTTCGAAGTTATGTGATACTAACTTACAAAAAATTAAATACCATACATCTTCCTCTAAAACATTTATTCGAATACCTTGAGTCAAAACATACACGCAGCCACTCACCGACACTACAAATTCACCACTGCCGTATCAGTTGTCGCCGATATTTTAATTCTGTACGTGTCTGTTTACTCTGGAATGCCCTACCCGAAACTATTGTAATCGCTCCCAGCGTCGAAACTTTCATTCGAAATTTAGACAATCATTTGTTGCATAACGATTTAACGACATCTGCATAATGACTCATGGTAAGTATTCAACTGGACTATACTTGACATTACATGGAAAAATGGATATACGAAAATAGTTGACCTTGCGAAATGCTGCATGTCGGGCTCATCGACATGACACCACTGTTGAGAGTTGGGAGACATTCCGTTTACTAAGAAATAAGGTAAAAAAACTTGTTGTTGATGACAAACTGAATTATCAAAATCATTTACTTAACAAAATGGAACCAAACACAAAAATTCTCTACCAGATCATAAATAACCGGTCAAGGCTGAAACCAGAAGTTGCCGCTCTAAAGACTCGTGATGGAACAACAACCACAACATCACAATCTGCCGAAGTTCTAGCCCATTTCTTCTCCACTGTCTTCAGCCCATGGAATACCGTTACCTGGCGCTTAACTCCCGTAATATCATCAGAAAATGTTTTACAACAACTAACTATTACCTTGGAGAGTGTCCTCCGCACATTGCTAAATCTCAACACGAGAAAATCTCCCGGCGCTGATTAAATTACCCCGCTGATTAAAAAAATGGTGCTTATAATTTGTGTACGCCTATCACCTACTTGTTTAACCTCTCTTTAACCTCTGTTTAACCTCTTTCCTGTGATTAGAAGAATGGCATCATTACCCCCATTCACAAAGAAGGAAACCGTTCCGATGTATCCAACTATCGACTAGTAACACTACTACCGGTGATCTCTAAAGTGATGGAGCGCCTCGTAGAAAACAGCATGCATGCATTTCAATCACACACACCTCATGACCGGTTTCGTGCTGTTTGCACTCATCAGATAGGGACAGTAGGATTGGGATCCGTATGCGCTTGAAACACTGGAGGAATGGCAAACATGTTGCACCTATATCCCACTGTTGGATAGGTTCGGCATGGCCTACTGTTTAAATACATATGACGGCATACATGTAGATGGGTTAAAACAATGTGCTTGAACAGGATGGTCGATCAACCAAAATTTATTTACAATTTCTAAATCATTTCTCGATCTCGTGACAATTTCAACCAAAAGAAACAGATTTTTATCGAGTTCAAATCCTATTGCAACATTATGAATAAAAATTCTTGAATAAATAAAAAAACATTTGCATTATAACATTTCAATCATGTTCAATTTAATCTCATCTCGCTGCTAATCCGATTTAAATTTGATGTAAATCCCTCGTTCGCATCATCATTTAACGATAATTCAGCGCACGACAAACGTTTTTGAACTGAGATGAAAAAAATTTTAAAAAAATATTAACGCATCTATAATGGCACATGGGAGTAAACAAAATGATAAAAGGGTTATCGACGTTGAAATTACTGTTCAATAGATTACGTTGATTAATATGTATAATCGGAGTGTTTATAAAATCAAGCGTTGTGACGAGGACAGTTTTATCATTTTGCTCACATCATTCACAATTTCGAATCACTCGCAAGTTGAAAAAGCGCTGAACACCTCGAATATCGGCAAACAGTCAGGAACCCGTAGTGGTTTGTAAGGGATCGGGATGCGAGCACAACGAAACATTAGCGTCGAGCGCTTGGGCAGGAATCACTTTGTGATTCTGTGTTGGAACGTCGTGGTTCGTTGTACGAACCTTATGCAACAGTGTTATTCAAGTATAAATTTGTTTACCACTTATCCACTGTTTCAAGGCTCACTGAACCTAATTCTACTGTCGCCACCTGATGACGGCAAACAGCCAGAAACCGGTAGTGATGTGTAAGGGATGGGGATGTGAGCACCACAATATATTGGTCTTTAATAAGTGCTTCGAATGCTTGGCCAGGAATCCCATTATTATTCAGCATCTGAACATCGTGGTTCTTTGTAAGAATCATATACAATGGTGGCATACAAATATAATGTTGCCCTCCAATATCAGTTCACATATCGCGGATCACCCAACGCTAGACAAATTATCTTTAAAAATGTCCCGTTTAAATTCCCGTGTCGGACGAAACCACAAGCACGAAAATGATGGAATGGAAGTGGAATGGATGGCATGCAAGGCACTAACGGAAGCTCAATACTTTTGATTCACCGTGGATCAGCCACATCGCGAACGCATCATTGATGAAGAGACGAAAAATGCCGTAGTTCGCTCGAAAGCTTGTTTTCGGAGCATACCATGCTGATGATCATTTTTCACTTACACATCCACGTCTCTACAATCTAACAGGCTGGTAGTAGCATAATATCCAACAGTGGCCCCCAAGTTACTTTTTAATATATTTTTATTGTTAAAAGAGACAACGTAATCCACAAAACAATTCAGGTTAAATTTCGAGAGCGCTACGGCGTTTAAAACTGGAGAGAGAAAAAGCAACCTGTAACTGGTGGAGATCGCTACTTGATAATCAATATCTTTTTTGCGGGGCCTTCAAATTGGGCCGTATGTAAAATAAATTTCTTCACTAGTTTTCATCCTAATGTTTCGTTTAATTCGAACGCAATCTGTTTGTCGAATTAGTCATGTTTTCGTATCAACGGAGGACAAATTTGGACGCGCACTGTTTAAAGAAATCAGGAGATACCGGGTTTTACAGAGAAGATTCTGCCCAAAAACTTTAATTAGGGCATTTGTTAAAAAATATATAGAAATAATAAATCAAGACGAACAAACAAACAAATTGCCGTGACCTGTTAGTCATTTTCGTCATTTTTGGTAAAATTATTGTAATTGCCGAAAATTAGTGTATAGGAATAAAGCAAATTTTTTCTTCATCTTCTGTTCGGAAATCTATATGTCGCTAGCTGCAGATTACACTGACACCGTGCAAATGCTGAGACGCGGAGGAGTACTGCATATTGCTGTAAACGCTGGCGGAGAGATCGTTTCCTGGGATTGGGAATTTTGTTTCACATTAAACGCAGGGGAGCATATCTACATTATGCACTTGCGATTTTGATCCACAATCGACATCGACAATAGGTGACAAGCAACCAGTAGCTGAAGAATGATGAGATGAAGTACTCAATCAGACATCAATTGACCTCAGACAAATCGATCAAGATGACGAAAGTTATCATAGAAAATAATGTTGCATTGTAGCAAGGATTCAAACATTCAAGCATTCAAGGATTTATGGTTAAAAAGTTATTACTTTACAACACCACAGGATTAGGATATGAATAAAAGTTTGAAAAATATAATAGTATAAGAGCGATAGAATTTATCAAATGTTTGGTTCATGAATAATGTTCTTTTGCATGTGTAAGTCCAATCTCGATTTAAACATCGCCAGGCAAGGAGAGTCTACCGCATGTCTGGGTAAAGAATTCTAAAAAATGGCGCCGACATCCAATGCGAGAACTTAGGACGTAAAGGGATAAGGTATGTCTGCGTGTCACTTTCCCATCACACACATCAAGCAAGTGTTTTAGTGGATGTCCTTCGGTAGACACAATTCTATAAGTCAGAATAATATAGCGTCGAATCCTCCATTGGGTAAAGTCGCATAGACCCAGACGTCGCAATCTTTCGATGTAAGGAACATTGCAAAGACCCATCACTAACTTTGTTGCTCTGTGATAGATTTATCAAAGATAGCAATATCTTTCCGCAGTCAAGGTGCCCAGACCTCTACCGCATACTCCATCGTAGTGCGAAGGAAGACGTGCATTATCCTTGATAACGGTACCAGCGAGAACATTCCAAATATTCTTCGAAACATACCTAACAACCTGCTGATCTATCGATATATATTCTGGCAGTGAACCGTGCTCTTCAGGTTTTCACTAATCCATACTCCAATATCTTTTTCTAACGAGCTCCGTGCCAAGTTTTCAGTTTCTAATAGATATGCTCAAGGAACATTTTTCCCAGGATAAAGCATCTTACTTTTCCGTATGATGAATGTCATATCATTCATGGCCGCCCAATTTGACACTGCTCCCGTTCATTTGCAGTTTCTCACAATCATTTGCAGAACTGATTCGAGCGATAATTTGAAGATCATCCGCGAACAGGACTATTTTGGATAATATGAGGATGAATAAATCGTTTATGTATATTAGAAAGAGGAGCGTGCCTAGCACGGATCCTTGTGGGACTCCGCTGGTGGTTTTGAACTTTTGGGAATGCACTCCGTGTACTCTAACTCGTGCGTGGCGTCTGACAGATAGTCGAAATGACAGGATATTTCAAAGCAAGCCTCACAAGATATGGAGCTTGTCATTTCTCATTTAATGAATTCACGAATTTTCTTCGAATTATATCAAAGGGTTTCAAATTAACGCTGTATTGAATAACTGCCTAAAACAGTCTGTTCCATTGAGGGATTGAATTTCTGAAGGTAAAACATCTTAGCATTTTTACTGGAGCCAAATTTGCAGTCAAAATGATTATCCATAAACCCCTCTATTCAAGTACGATATATTATCTACCCCATGTTATATCTGATAGAACCGATCGCTTGTAATTTTCCAAACACGAAGAAAACTGCTTGGATAACTAAGAGCTACGATTGAAAAGCGTCTTGTTGACTGACGCGAGTGCATTAGACACTTTTTGTTCCTACTCAACTTGTCAAAAATCTACCTTCCCCGTTCGTCGTTGGTGGTCGTTAATGCATCTGCAACGTCTTGGGGGCACAGTCAGCACAAACGCTTCGATGACTCTCGTGTACCGCTCTGACATCGCGGGGTGAACTGTGACAGGGTCATTAGAGTGACCTACGTCAGAAAACCTCTTGAAGCGCAACGTACGCCAAGGTGACATGTTGAATAAATTTCTGAAAAAATCGCTTATGTGAATTCAGCTTCCGGTGAGAATAAAAAGTGATTATGAAGGGATGCTTTTTGTTTTCACTGAGTGAAAGTTTTCGGAAAGAAATAGCTCCAAAATTTGGTCAAATGAATTCGTCAAATCGTGCAATCATTTTGATTTTTTATTCGACGAGTGTTAGCAAAATAATATATAGATTAGTATACATGGTAAGAACTTTGTGAGAGATGAAACGGTTTGTGAATTTCATGAATGAATGTTTTCAAAAAACAGAAAAATTATGTCCAGTCAATCAAGTATTGCTGACGATGGAAAGATAGCTATTCTCCTAAGTTTTTTTCTAAAGAGAACGCCTAAAACTTTTAACCGTTAAACAAACATCGAAAACCTAGATACTCTTCTTACAATTGATGAGCTCAAAGGAGTGATCGACCGATCAGTGAGAGGATAGACTCCTGGCAGCGACAGAATCCCTCCAGAACTCAACAAACTCCGTAGAACAATCGAGACACAGCCACGGAACGAATTCTTTCTTTAGTGCTGCCATGAGGAATATGCACTACAACAGAAGCGAGATCATTAAGTTTTTCGAGAGAAAAAATGGGGATAGAGGCACCCGTAATATTGACCGAATCGATCCCCATTCTCATTGCAGATTCAAGAAAATTTGGTTGATCTTGAACCTCGTTAGAAGGACACCCTACACTTGATTTTGTTGTTCTCATCCTCCGGTTGATGTCGATCATGGTGGTACCTCACACCGCTACGCGGTATATCGCTCTACTGAGCTCATTAAGCTTAAAAGGAGTAATTAGCTGTTAAATAGTTTGTAAACCCTCAGCATTCTCAAGTGCACGTGGTACAACCGTGCTGTCCCTAGAAAGAGAAGAGAAGAAAGAAAGAAGGAAGAAGAGAGAAAGAAGTGTTTGACCTACCTTTACATCTGCCAGAGTTTTGCCGACATTCCGGATACCATATAGAGACTTAATGGAAACTGTTTCAAGTTTCTTTCAACGAATGGTTCGCTTGATACAATCACACATGCCATGGAAATCGTGGGTATCCACAGCTTTTTGGCTAATATTTTCCGCTCAACTGTCTACTGAGCCTTATTTCTAGCTGCTATAAGAAGTTGTAAGTTTTTATCTTTTGGTATAATATTTAGTAAAAAGACATCATACTTCATGGTCACATTCTACTACTGTTCGAACAAAAGATGAAGCTGTTTCCAGCGTAGATCAAGTTATCAAAATGTGATATTAGTCCGATCATGATTGTGACATATGGCTTATAATGTTGACCACAATATATGACAAACTTTGATCACAGTGACGAATTCATGAAGTTTGGAAGATCTCCTCCTGAATCGAATATGATCAAATTCAATTTTTTCACGACCATCTTGCCAATCTACTACTATTGACTAATATACTACACGGCATAACCTAAACCATCACCTTGGTAACGTCCCATTCAGCGGTATCTCTAAGTTCAATATCACCAGGGTTGTTTGTGATTCGATTGTTATCTTTAACCCACAGACCACCCAATCGCTCGCTCGCTCGGTGAGCTGTTGTACAAACTGCGATCGTCACCGCGCGACCTGATTTTCATTGTATCAACAACACATTAGCGCGAGTGATTGATGACCGCCGGGCGGGAAACAGCAATCCTCACTTAACGAACCGAGACCCCATCCCTCACTCATGTAGGGAAAGCATTATCTGTTGATCGTACAGCGAATGTTCGCTAAGGGATTGCTTTCGGTGCGTTTGATGAATGAGTTTAAGGTGATACGTTGAACCGAGGGAGAAGAAATGACATGCGAGAGAAGAAATGATGTTTTAAGAAAATGGGTTTACGGTGGGGAGAGAATTATCGCGCGTGGGGATTGATGCTTGATTGCTAGCCATTTTGTAGTCGAAATGACGGTATACAGTGGGTGAAAACGATTGCAACAGGATTTCACTAAGCAATCAAATTTTCTCAGCTTGTAGGAACATTCGGAAGTTGCTCAAACGCTTTATCAGTATGATTTTTTGTGCAAGCTTAATTTCTTGGGAAGATATTTCAGAAAATATTACTGAAATGACAATTTCATTCAGGGTATCGACTTAACAATTGTATACTCATGGATAATACTCCTATAATTTCAAGTTTCTTTAACGGCTTCATTAAAGCACGTTATATTGAGGACGATAAAAGCAAAGATTGATTCGAAATTTTTTCGAAATTTTAGCTTCAGACAAATGTTAAAAAATACACTTACACACACAACGAATACTGTACAAGTTACACATAAAAGAACAATATTTGTAGAAAATTTACACATAATATCAACTAGATAAATTAGACCGTAATTGTTCAATAAGCTGTTCGCCCTGGCAAATGTTACTTGATACCAAATAGGATAAAGGGTCTCCAATATGAACGAGTTCAAGAAGAAAGTAGAACGTGTTTTGATCGAGTCCTTGAAGAAGCTTGACTTTTAAGGAGATCCTCATGCAGCGGGTGGAGAATATCATTGAGGATAGTACTTATAAGCCGAGGAAAAAATGTTATTTCAGGATAGTTTTCAAGAATATCCTCAAAAGTTCTATTCCTTAGAGCTTGCGCTTGAATTGATCTTGATGTAACGTTTGAGCAACACAAAGACTTTGGAAAGAAGTGCTGGGGAAATAGCAGGTGAGCAGCACATAATATGAGGAAATAAACTCGTTGATGATATCAGTTTGCATGATCAACCGTTAGAAAGAAAGCATGCACAGACTGAGTAAACGTTCTGAGAAGTTTATACGAGAGTGGGATATTTTAAAGATAAGTTTATGAGATTGGATCCTATTTTAAATACGTGCATGATTTTTTTAAAGAACCACCCAGAAAATTGCAGGTGAGCAGTACAGAATATGCGGTAATATATAAAAGAATATGAAGTAAAAAACCAGCTTAGACTCAATATCGAGAGAACGAAAACGGAAAGCAAAAGAAGAAAGCCTACGATCTTTAGTAAGTAGAGTATTTCGATGATGGGTCCAAATGTCTTATTATCAAACGTCCTTAAGTCTATTTTTCTCAAAACAGCTTTGGCAAATTTGTTGGCCTCCTTCGGTCGATGTCGATCATGGATGTACATCACAATCGCATGATTGTTCATGTTCTACAGCATTGTGAATGACTAAACAGTCCGATTCGGGAGGAACAATCTCTCCCGCAGCGCTTGCAACGATAGGCTGAACTCGGTTGTAGGGCCTCACTTGCACGCCGGATGCCTGATCTGCGTTCAGCAGCCAAGAGCTGTATCTGCACCTCCACAGCCTGTATACCATCATCTTTGTCTTTACAGTCAGATTGTATTTACCACAAACACGAGAGTTCAATCGGAACAAAGTAAGTTTTTTTGTAAAACAACTACGGCCAAATTAATCTGCTAGCACGGTGTGTATGTTTTCAATGAACAGTTTAGTGCACCATGTGGGTAAATTTCGAATGTGGTTTTGATATTTTTCAACTGTACTTCAACGCTAATATTTCAAATGCTGGAGAATGAATATTTTTGGTTCTTCGAAATATTTTTTATAGGTCAGGGCAAAGGTTGAGCTGAAGGTCTTGTGCTCAAGCAGCTAAGAATGTGAAGACCAAATAGGAAAGAACGCGTTTTAAGGGGACCTGTACTCCATAGTAGGTGAGTCAAGATTCAAGAATTAACGGGGCCGAAAACGCATTACGTTTCACAAAAATGCACCCAATAATCGACTGGAGGAGTGCTGGTTTTAGGAAGAATATTCCAAGCAATACAGTCAATTGCAAATTAAAAGGAAAGAATATGTGTGTTGCAGAGGTACCTATTTTGGAATTGACGAGGAAGTGGTTACGCTGGTTTTGTTAATACTTTTCTAATTCAAGGTAATACAAGGTTTTTGATGGTCTGAAAATCTTCAGGCTTAACAATAACCATAAGATAGTGAAAATTAAAATGTAAGTAAATAAGGAAAAAGGATAATTCAATAAAACCTTGTCTGATTTCGTTTTAAATTCATGCAAGCTAGTGGAGTGAGCAACCGTTGAAGGTAAACTGTTCCAAGTAAAACAGACACGGACAGAATAAAATTACATTCGACAGTTCAGGTGGGAATGGGGTATGACCAGCACATATTCATGAATCCGATAATTTCTCGTATCCCTTCGCGTGAATAAATCCAGTAAATGATTGTTTATGGTATGGAATATTTTGTAAATTAAGACAAGGTCTCCTCTGATTAGTCGATAGGGAAAGTCGAACAGATTCAGTTGAGCTATCATTTTTTTATAAGGCTTGTTTCGGATGTTGAGAACTAGTTTCGTTGAGTGGTGATAGATTTGTTGCATACGTTCAACATCCTTCTTGAGCCACGGAGACCATAACTGCACACCGTATTCCATGACTGTTCTCAAATATGTATTCATGATCCTTGGGAATATTTTGGGCGAAAATTTCCGAAATACCTGTTTGAGTAGATTTAGGACACGTGTTGCAGGAAACCGGTCGTGGGGTGTGAGATGGACATACATGCCAATAAGATTTGTTATCTTTTAAGGCTGTAGTTTATTCTGAACGCTAACCCTTTACTTACAATATGCACTGTGGTGGAACCAATAGGGTCAGGCTTCCACAAAACACAAATGATGAAGGGATAGTTGAAAAGTATGCTTGTTTAAAATAATCTTAATCATATCGCGTTCTCAGACATAGGCCCACTCCCCGTGACCCTGCGATTAATCATAGCTGAATTGACAATCAGTGGTCTTGGATCGCGGTTTCCACTGCATGCAGAAATTTTCAATTTTCATCACTTTTCACGAATAGAAACAACACAAAAGTTGTTGTGGTATACGTGTGCTATGATGAAAAGACTTTGAATAAGTTCGTATGCGCTTTTTTTCGAAACAACTTGAGCGAGAAAGCGGGATTTAAAAATATTCAAACGTTTGACAACCTGAATTCGAGGCAAAATGAGATTCAAAATCTTTATAGGTTATTTTACACAAATCGTCACGCTTTTTGACCAGAATCATGCAGATTGCAATCAGCAAGTAAAAGGAATGTACTAATTAGAATTTTGTACTAATGGGTTTCGTGATTTATCGATTCTAGCATAAAATTTAAATATTTTTGGATCATGGAAAAGGGGAAATAACACATATGGTACACAACGGTTTGCTACAATGAAACCAAAGAGCCTAAGTAGAAAAACTGGCGTTAAGGTTGCTTGAAAGATAGATAGATAGGGAGATAGATTGAAGGCTAGAAATATATATATATATATATATATATATATAGAGAGAGAGAGAGAGAGAGAGATTGAAAGCTAGCCATTTAGCTAGATAAACAAACAATTAGATAGATAGATAAACAGACAGAGACTGATAAGTGGTAAGATACAAGAATTGTGAGATTTACGGAGCATGCATTTACATTGACTAAATGTACAACCCGACACATCTGCTATTCATTTAAAATAAATTACGTTCAAAATTAATTCATTTCTCAGATAAAACTATCACGAAAACCGAACGTGATTGTTTTTCTTTGTTTGTTTGCACGCAAACAAGCGAAATGCGAAACGCACACACAAAGACACGTTCCCCCCACACACACCTGAAAAATGTTACATTAATCTAATGCACATTATTTTCCCTAAACAAACCTTTGATGCCCCAAATCCCGACCCAATACCACAGCAGTGTGACAGTGGAGAAATTAGTTTGGATTAGGGGATGCGACAGCAGGCGGGAGGGGGAATGAGGCGGCACACTTGGACAAGAAATCGGAACACATCGCAAGGCCTCACAAGACGAACGGTGGCGATTCACCTAAAAATCTGGTCTAATTTTCTAGTTTGTTGGATAAAACAATTGAGTCAGCAACGCAGTAGAATGGTGCTTTCATTTGGGGTATGAGAATGTTGGAAGAGAAGATTTATAAGTAAGATACAGTTATCAAAATGTCGTGTTGCTCACATCCCAGAATAGTTTATTCTAATGGGAATTGTGCTCATGGAAATCAAAATGGAAGTGGAGAAAGTTTATTATAGATAGATACACAGATATATAGAAAGATAGATACATGGATAGATATATAGAAAGATTGATAGGTATATTGATAGGTGGATATATAGATAGATAGATAGATAGATAGAT